>MQRK01137167.1:0-10080 GCA_001938485.1 Girardia tigrina | reverse complement strand
AAATAATTTATAAGATTTTTCAAATATACACTAACAAATGTATACATATATAGTTTTTCCACTTTGTTGTAAAAACACTTAAAGTAAAGCATTCCAGTAGGGAATGAAAAATAAACCATATGTTCATTTTAGTATAAATATAAATATAATGTAATGGACATTACACATGTGGTAAAATTTCAAAAAATCTTTGAATGTTCAGTAATTAAATTAGAAAACAGTCATTTTACAAAAAAATATAGAAACTGTTAACTTTAAACTTTACAAAAATCTTTATATTTAATAATATTATTTAGTAAACTGAAGCTAATAATTATTTTAAAAATAAATATTAACGTACAAAAGCTAAAAACTATATTTTTCACTACATTTTTGATTAAAATATATGTTTATGTTTTATGATTTTCAAAATTTATGGATATTTTCTGGATAGTTTCCATAATTAGTTACTGTTGGGTTCTTGATCAATATTAGAATTCATAACACCAAAAATTTATTAATAACACATTTAACAATAATTCAAACAATTTTTGTTGTAATAAAAATTGTTGTTTTTAATAAAAATTTTTGTAGAGGAAATTTCTATCGATTTCTTAATGACCAGATTCTTATATAAAAATATGAAATTATAAATATAAATAACTGATAAGTGATTTTAAAATTGAAAATTTTTAATCCTATTTATTTGAAAATTTACATTCTTATTTTTAAATTAAAAACCAACAAAATTTTGTAGTCATATTTTTTTACTAAATTAATCATAATGATATTTTATTATTTTAGAATTAGTTTAATGTTATTTCTCTTGTTTTTTTGAAACATTTCTAATTAATAAAGATTTTAATGTTTTATTTTTTTCAATATTTACAAATTTTATTATTTTTATGATACGTTAATGATAAAAGTCTTAATTAAAATTTTTTACAATATTATTTAGAATAACTTTTACAATTATTACAACTTATTTTATCATTGTATTTATATATATATTTTTTAATCAATTATTTAAAAATCCATTATTTCCCAATTAATTTTATTTTAAGTTTTTTTTACACTACAAATAAAATTCAATTATTCTCGAAAATAACTTTTTAAAATTAATTGCGATATTTTTTACATTATTAGAAAAACTTTTGATTTTAAATATTTACTTATTTCAAATATTATTTATAAAAAATTATTTATTCAAAAATTTAAAGGATTATTTTTCACATGAGTCCTTCACAGTTACCAAATCTTTTGGTTGATAAAATGTGTATGAAAAGAACAAAAAAACGAAGGATTGAAGATTAAAATAGAAGTTTTTAATGAATAATGGAAATTGGGAATGCGTAATCGTTATTGAATTTTTTAATCAAGTTTTTTTTGGTTGGTTGCTGCCCTTGCATTCAAAAGAATGTCATTCAGATCTTGGTCGGTATCGAATTTAGTCGGGATACTTTGCATAATAATTCAGTCAATAAAATCTGTCAGAGGATTGTAATCAAAAGCCGTAATCAATATTTTGAATAGAGTCGAGATTAAAATTTGCAAATAATACTGATTTTAAATTCCGAATATATATACAATTTTTGTATAGACCGTCCATTGTCTCCAAGCAATGGACGTCCAATATGGTGGTGAGGGAGGTTCCAAAATCCTATTCCGAATTTCGTCAAAGTTATTTCAGTTTTCCGCTTCCAAACGTAATATTTCCAGAAATTCAAAAGTGATCGACTTCAATTTTTATTTTAGAAAAATTAAGTATGATTGTATCTATTTTATACTATATGTATTGCTTTTATCAGTTAATACAAGTAATGTCATTGATTGACTGTCTAATTTGAGACTTTAAAAAGACTCAATTGACTTATTATTTTTCTTTTGGCTTTTATCGGATAATTTACTTATATTTATTTTATTACTTTTTATATTTTGGTATTTTCCGTGATTCGAAATTTCTAGATTTAAAATCCTGGAAAGGGTTTGAAAGCTCTGAATTGATTTATTCTTGCTCTTTTGTCTTCATTTATTTTGGAAATATCACTTACAATTGGTTTTTCATTACTTACATAGATTTTCATAACTTAAAAGTTTTCTCATTTAGAAAATTTTCTTTGTAAATTGTTTTTAAGCAATTGCTATCGTAAACCTCAAACCAAACCATTAAGTTTTTCATCGTAAAAATTTTTTGTAGTGAGCATTTAATTCACAGTTATATTAAAATATATTGTTTGAAATGCATATATTTGTTATGAAATGAAATTAAAATTAAATATTTCTCACATTTCGTATTGAAAAATTGTGCATTTTGCTTCCTGTAAATAGATATCCTTACTCTTTGAAAGTAAATTATTTAAAATAAAGATTTGTAAAATAATTATCTAAATGAAAGCAGAAAATCTAAAACAATATGAATTGTTTTATATAAAACTTTTGATGTAGCAAATGAAATATATATATATATATATATATATATATATATATATTTCATTTTGTACAACAAAATTTTTTTAACTGTGGATAAGTCAAAAATTCATATCGTTTTAAAATATCAGTTCTACAGAGGAACCAAAAAGGCACAAACAGCTCTTAACTTGATAGCAATGTTAATTGATAATGTACCTAGTCAACAAATAGTCATTGGTTTTAAAAATTCCGTTCAGGAGATTTCGGGCTCAAGCATGAGCCTCGTAAAAGACCTTACACTAACGTGAAAATGATGTATTGAAGGAAAGTGGATACATTTAATAGGATAAATTTCAAACTATGCGGGAATTACCAACAGCATTTACTATATCTATTTCAACAATATTATTATTTTCATCAAATTAACACAGTAAAAAGCTTGAAGGATTGGTTTCTCAAGATTTGAATCAGAGACAAATCAAAAATCGATTCGATGCTGGTATCTTTTCTTCACTTTAAGGTATCATTACGTGTGATAAAAACTAAGCTATCAAAGAAGTAGTTTAATAAAAAAATCCCCATATCCCTATTCAAAACATAAAATAAGTTAAATGAAGCTCATGGCCACATTTTGATGGACCATGGTGTCATTCATTACAACTTCATGAAACGGGATGAATCTATTACTGTAACAAATAGGATGATTAAACTTGCAAAAAACAACCAAGATTAGTGACTAGAAATCTACCATATTATTGTATGATAATGCTTATCCACACACTGCGAATTTGACTCAATTATAACTTTGATGCCTAGACTTATAAACCATCAATCATCCTCCACATTTATTTGACCTTGCTTTGACTGATTACAATTTTTTTCAGAATTTAGAAAATTTCTTAGGGAGAAAAACATACGTTTCCCAATTTGATGTGGAAAATATTTCCCCTGATTTCGGTAGCTCTCGTTCACTAGGATGCTTTACTACTGTCATAAATGACATACCAATAACATGGCAACTCTGTGTCTATGCTTCAGCATAGTACTTTGAATAATTTTAAAGAATCCTATAAGAAATATTAAAGATTAATTTTTTGAATCAAATGTATACATTTCATACTTAATGAAAAATACTTAAATTAACAATTAATTTGATAATTTTTAACCAATTTACTTTTTATAAGGACAAAAAATGACCTTAAAATTTGTTTTAATTTATCAAATTAATCAACTTTATAGGAAGATTGTTTAACATGAGAAAAGTAAGCTGGAAAAATAAGGATGATAATTTAGAACAATTTAAAGAATACGTTATTAAAGAAAATTTTAAAGAGTTTTGGGAACGCAATGGTTACGTACACATAGGAAACATTGTTGATGAAGAAGACATTAAGATTTATTCTGGTAATCGGATCAAAATTGATCGAATTGTAATTGGTTTAATTAAAAAATCAAAAAAAATATTTCAGATATTTATGATGAATTTTTGAGTGGAAAAATTGACGCTTCTAATCATCGACATGATTTGGGAAATATAAATGGCAATTGATTTGATTTATTTAATATTTAATTTAATATCGAATTATTTATTTTATTTTAGATTCGAAGAATGATAAAAAAGAGAATATTTGTCAAATAATGTGGCCAACACTCTACGTTGAGCATTTGAATGAGGTACGAGCCCTATAAGTTTTGTACAATCAGCTTTAATAATAATAATTTCATCAGCAAATCTAAGGAATTTTTAAAGGAAATTAAGTTTATTAATGCTAATTCTGTTTCACATATAGTTTTTAGATTTTCATTTTAACGACTACTTTATTTTCATATGGAATTATCATTAATTTGCAACAATATTTGGACGATTTTTTGATTGGTTCTAAAATAACAATTTTAGTCAATGAACTTTTTTCTCATAATCATTGAACACGGGATTGGTTAGCTTCTTGAATTTCCAAATTTATTTTGCTAAGATTTCCAAAAAGAAACTGTTTTTTTGCAAAGATTATGATTTTTAATCCTTTATTGCCAGCTGTGACAATATCATGTTGCAAAGTAAGATCTTTTTTTCTTTTAGAGGTACAATTACAAATCCCTTCTTTTCATATATAATTTTAGATAAATGATAAGTATTAAGAACATTTAAACAAGTCTCGTTTGAATGTTTATTACAATCACATTTGGAGTCATTACAACTCTCAGAAAGTCTTTCATCGTTTGTCATCCTTCTAATTGGTTTTCTTATTTCTGTTTTTAACCATGATTATTCGAACAATTTTTCTAAATTATTTTTTAAAATATTTAACTTCTAAAAAAATTAATTAAAAATAATAATTTTTACCATTTCTCAATAAATCTTAAAATAATAAAAATATCCTCAAATTATTAAAAATGCATTTAATTTAAATTTTACTAAAAAATATTAAACTTAATTTTAAATGTGTTCGAATAATCAATCACTTTAAATTTAAATAAAAAATACCAATTTCCATCTGGGTGGGTGAATCACCATTATAATTTCAACATACTTAAATCAACATACCGCATCCATACATTTACACATTCAAACAATTTAAAATATTCCTCACAATAAGTTTAGAATTAAGAACTATTTAATTGTATTTAGTGTTTTTATTTTCAACTCAGCTTTACAAACTTATCGTAACACAGGTTCCTTCAGATATTTTCAAAATGAGATCATATATGCACATTTCATAAATTTTAACCTGTTGATATCAAAAACACTGTCTTATTGATGAAAAATATTTCCTTACCTAATCATCAACTAGTTAATCAATAAAAGTTTTTTTTATCCATTCTTTACGCTTGCAAAACTCTACAAGCCCAATAGAATTTTTTTTCTTATCTTTTGTAGAAGGGAAAATTACTATTACATTTACTTTTTTGCGTAATATTCTATCATTTGATTGGTTGGTCGATTCACACACAAATGTACGCATACAAGCTCTTTCACACGATAGAGACACACTCACTACTTCACTATCCCTTATATATGATTTATATCATCAATGCTATTCAAATTATGGAGATGTTTCCAAGGTGTAAATCGGCTGAGAAGTTGAAGGACAGGTTTATTTTGAGTAACAATAAATTTCCTTGACTCTTAGAACTATGAACAATTGACTTTTTTCCTGAAACAGCATTTGTCTTGAAATAAATATGTTTTGCTAGAAATTTTTGTATACATTACTGGTTATAATAAGGCTCAGTAGAAAAATGGTTTGGTGGGGTAACTTTTTTTCTTGCTGACATCTGAAATGAACAAATTTGTATATCTGGTGCTAAAACTCATCTTTTCCTGCTTTGCCAATATGGGGTTAGCAAAAAGTCATAACCCTAATCATCATCCTATAATATATAAATATATATATATATATATAATCTACTTATAATTTATAAGTAGATTTTTTTCAATTGATATTGTCCGTGAACTCTGCATTTTCTGTTTTTTGCCATTTTAGGACCTTAAAAAGTTTTCTGATAAAATTTTCACATAATCATTTATCGTCATCGAGAATGAGTAAGTGTGCAAGCTTTGAAGAAAATCGAATGAGTAAAAAGCCTTCAAAAATAGGTTTCTAAATTCTATGGATACATATAACACTTTTTATGAACACATATGACACAATAACTATGCAACAAAATCGTCATCTCTGTTCGCTCAGTCAACCTCTTCCATCTTGCCTGCCTCGTCCTCTGTGGGATATGGCGCGACTGGAATGTCGCCGGCTTCGGCTGTGTCCATCTCCACGTTGTCCTCATCGATTCCCAGTCTGAGCTTGATCATTCGGTGGATACGATTGGTGTGGATCTGTGGGTCCTCCAGAGTGAAACCGGAACTCAGCAGAGATGTCTCATAGAGAAGCATGACCAGATCTTTCACGGATTTGTCGTTCTTATCGGCATCGACACGAGATTTGAGAGTCTTCATGATGGAATGATCACAATTGATTTCCAGGTGCTTCTTGGCGGCTATGTATCCCATTGTTCTGCTGCCCCGGACAGCCTGTGCCTTCATTATTCGCTCCATGTTCGCCGACCATCCGAATTGCGATGTCACCATGCAGCATGGCGACGACACCAATCGATTTGATACAGTCACTTTCTCCACTTTCTTGTTCACTTTTAGTTTTAAATCTCATATATATATATAGAAAGTAAGCTAATAAAAAGAATGGAAAAATAGCAAAAATTAAGTAAAAAGTTTTGAAAAATAAAACCTAACGAATTCCGTAGAAACTTAGCAAGATTTTTTGTCATATTTTTGTGTACCTTTGTTACTGAAATCGTACAAAAATAATTATAATTTAATTTTGATAATGCATTACAATTGCATACATTTTCAGATCATTTTGAAGATGAGTGATCATATTATATTCAAGTTTGTAAAGATAAATATTTACATTTTTATGAATTAAGAACATAAATCAAAAAAAAATAAGCAAAATATTAAACCTCTTTAATTTTTCCTTTAATTTTTTTATTTTTTTCAATACAGAGATCAGTAGTGTCGATTATTGTTTTATGAAATCCCCTAGAAGATGTTCTTAGATTTGAATTTATTCTTCCTTTGTACTACTGGAGATTGTTGTTAATTGTCCAAATATTTCAATCAATTTCAGTAAATTTATGCTAATTAGGCCTTCATTCGGTTAATCCTGGATATATTACTTTCATCGAAATATTTTTAGATTATATTTTTCGGGTCAAATTGAAATGTATTTTTATAAATTGTCTTATTAAGAAAATCTGATTTAAAATAAAAAATAAAAGTTTTCGGGCGGAAGGTGAGATCCTATATTTAAAATTCACAAGTGAAATGTATTTCAACTTGAAACTTCATTCCTTTCTTTGTTTAACACCTCCACAATCATTCTTTGTTTAACTTAGTATACTGCAACATCAATTGTTGTAAGACGTAAGCACACGTAGGAATTAGACATATTATATGCTTAGTCGTTGGCGTGAGCAGCGCCGTGAACTTAGTGTCTACTGTTATGAGGTAGATGGTGTTGCATCTTTGAATGCTAATCAGTGGACTATAGCGGAAACTGCAGTATCACTTTTGGCACTTTTAGAAGAATGCATGCGCAAAAAATGCATGTAGAAGCTGCACATATTTCACTAATAATTCCTTTAGTTGATGTTTTACGCAACATCCTTTCAAAAGAAGGAAGTGACGAAGGGCTAAAAAATGAACTAAACTTTGCTGGACTCACTCAGTAAACGCTTTTCTAATATTCAACAGGAACGATTGTACACTGTGGCAACAATAATAGATCCTCGTTTCAAAAACAAATTTTTCTCTTTGTCTAATGTCACAGCTGTAAATGCCAGTGTCCTGCTGTCTTTTAATAATATTGAAAATGTTCATTCAACAAGTTCTATGTTTATTTCTTCCTCTAACACCACATCCACGGAATGGTGGAAATATAATAGAGATTTCCTAGTATAGCAAAAGTAGATCGAGTGTACCTGGAATTTTCTTCGACTAATGTACAATCTGAACTATTATTTACTGTGACAGGTGAAGTAATCAGTGATTACAAGAGTAGACTCCTTCCAGAAATTGCTTCAAGATTAATTTTTTGAAGTACAATTTTAATTTAATAAGAAATTTAAAAAAATATTCTTTTTTCATTTATGTTTGTATTTATATGTTTATTTGTTCAAATTTTAATAAAATATTTCAAATAAATAATTATTAGTTATTTATTATTTGCAATTTTTTTCTAATAGGTATAATTTCCAGTTATTCTTAAAATATTTTCTTCAAGTTAGCATTAGTAGCTACTTACTTAAACATGCCACAAATCCAGCACAGCCATAATTTCAAGCCATCAACAAAACTAAAATTTCCATCGATGGTTGGCACAGATGATTTAATGAAACTTTAACAGCACACCATCCAAGTATATGGAAGTTTATCAATTCAATTAGGGACCACCAAAGCCACAATGAGCTCAGAATATCTCAGTATGATGCAGGATTCGCCGTACCAAGTTCAAATTTTATTATGAAAGAATGAATTGATAAATTAAGAGTATTGTCTCAAACTGATCTAAAAATTCTGATAAATTTACTTATTTTGAATTGTATGAAATATAAAGTATTATGTTTTAGGTCTTGTTTTTTGAATTTATAATTTTTTATGTAACAATTATAAACTTTGGATAAATGAATTTTATTTATTTTTCCTTGTTTGTAAATTTTAATGAATATGAATTTAAATTAACACTCATGTATATCTTTTTATAAATGTGTCTTGTGTAATTTAAACTAAACTTTTCATTATGGATTTTAAGAAAATTTATTTGAGAAAAATATTTAAATTTAATGGATGTCTTTAATTTCAAATATACTTTATTTTTGATAAAATTATTTTAATTCTTCTTTGACAGATGAAGATTTTTATCATATTCATAGTTTTATTTATCAAAATTTTTAACTGAATAAAAAAATATTACAAATATTTAAACTTAATTATTTAGTTACAAAATAATAAAAATTTTGAAAAGTTTTTTTGTTGGATATTTTCTTCAACTTTTTACTGCAAATAAATTAAAATTTCTTTTTAAATTGCTTTATAACTTTCAAAACTATTTTACAAATTTCAAAAACTGTGAAAAAATATTAGTTAAATTATTTAACTTTTTTAAAAAAATTATATCACATATTTCGATCAAAAAATTTATAGAAAAATATTTTGATGGAAATAATATGATGAATATTGTAACAAAACTAATTTCATGAAAACATAATATGAATAAAAATATTTTTTTCTACTTTTTTAAAACTCTAACAGCATACCATCTAAGTATATGGAAGTTTATTAATTCAAATAAAGACCAACAAAGCTACAATGAGCTAAGAATATCTCAGTATGATGCAGAATTCGCTGTACAAAGTTAAAATTCTATTATAAAAGAATGAATTGATAAATTAAGAGTATTGTCTCAAACTTGAGCTAATCAAGATATTAAGTGTTATATTTTTAACGTGTGTGTGATTTTATAATGTTAAAATTCTTTAGAAATCTAAATGAATATATTCACAAAGCACTCTTTCATCTGCTTTTGAAAGTAGTATGTGAGTTAATTTTAATCAATGTCATTTTGAAATTTTAAAACAATTTAATGGAGTTTATAAGCTATAAACTAAATTATAAACTATAACAAATGTAAGTTTATTATATATTTATTCAATGTAAATAAAGTTATGTTGAACTTTGTTAAAAATATAAATTATCAAAATATCGACATCCGTTTTCTGTTATTTCTATTAATTTGAGATACTGGAGTGAAGTTACCATTATCAGTTTCTTTATAATAATTGCTGTTAAAATATAATCATTGTAGAATGTACTGCTTTTCAAATTAATTTGACCCCTACGAAAATAAGTGTTTAAAGAAAACAATTCGAGATAGAGACAAGGTATATTTTACAAAATTAAAGATTATGTTTTAAAAACATAAAGAAAACATTAACTTTTCTCAACATTTTCTCAAGATAATAAGACTTTTATGACAGCTTCAAATTTATGATGAATTATTATTCATTTTTGCAAATAAAATAAATTTGCGATTGTTCACTATCAGTGGCGTAGGGAAGAGGGGTTTTGGGGTTGTAACCCCCCTTTTGACGTTGTCAAAAAATAATTGGCTTAACATT
>MQRK01137121.1:0-10770 GCA_001938485.1 Girardia tigrina | reverse complement strand
AAAATAATGAATGTCTGAATTTCTGTGTTAAGCTTGAATGAATAAACATTCCTTCCTTCGAAGGCCAATTATTTTTATGGTTCTTCGATTACAATATATTGCCACACAGGGATTTCATAATTTCTAGGAAGCCAGAGTTACTGTACGCCAAATATAAAATAAATCTGTAATTATATATAAAATAAATTAATTTTAGTTGCCATTAAAAGAATAAAGTTAATTTTTGTTATTAATTACTTTTTAAGTAGGGTCAGTCATAACAAAGCCAAAGAATTAAAAGGAAGTTTTAAAACAATTTTAAATTTTAAAAAAATATGGAAGTAATAGAAAATTTTTTTTGATATTTGTTATTTTAATGTATTTAATATAAACTGTGAAACATTAATTGGAATGAATTTGTTAAGTCTTTAAACACTTTATTTTAGTTCTTTAGAAAGTTTGAAAAGTCTGTATATATTTGAATGTTTTAAATGTGTTATATTATCATTTATGATAATATATTTTAAAAAATTAAAAAAAACTGAAAATATGTAAAAACAATTTAAATTTGTTTAAATAATATGTGATATAATAAATTTTAATCTTGTTCAACTTTTATTGATTTTATGATTATTATATATATATACAACATGGCGTCACGAGCAAACGTTACATCTCAGAAGTACTTGGAAGAACTGATGTTTAAGAAGAAAGAAGAAAAGCTATTCATCTTCGGAGAGACATCATTGCAAGGAGAGATCAATAGCCAACCACATAAACAACGTGATAGAGTTTATCTGTCTCTTCGATCAATCGGCGTTAGAAGATTCCGCAAAAATGGATATTTTTATGTCCTATTTTGAAAATAGTTTAATTGCTGAGATCCAGGGCGAGTCGGAAGCTGTTGTTACGTCGATGAATATCGACACAATATCATAAAAATTGATTTGCAAGTTTGATTTAAAGAAATCAAAAGTTGGTCAGTTATTACCTTTGATACGAGTGAAACAAGAGGAGGGAGAAACGTTTTTTGGTTTCGCAAATAGAATAAAAGTGGAAACTTTTCATTAACTGTAAAATCAGATAATATTCTTGTAAAGATATTTCGACATGGTATAAGAGACAAAAATATAGCAAAAGTATTGAAAATATTGAATCCATCATCAATAACAGATGCTTTTACAATGGTTAGAGAAGAAGACTGTGAAAAAGTTGATAATAATAATCATGAATTCTATAAAATGAACAAAAAATAGAGAAATATCAGAGTTATTGCAGGAAATTAAGAAGTTAAAGCAAGAAAATAAGCAACTACGAGATGAGATATCAAAACTGAAAGATCGACGTTTTTCGAAAACTTTTTTTCGACGTTTTTTGAAAGAAATAACAAATAGAAAAACTTTAAATGCTACAAATGCAATAAAACTGGGCATATTAAGAGATTTTGCACAACAATAATATGTTATGAAAACAATTTTTGAAAAAAGAACTCACTGTCTGAACCTCAAGACGGTGAAAGTGATGCAGGAAGAAGAATTATCGGATACCCAGTGCATTAAATCGACATCTCATTCTTCAGGATCAGAGACTAGGCACTTTAATGCAATTTTAAAATCTAAACTAGAAAAAACGGGATTGGATCAACTAGTATGTGGATTACATCAATGGCACGACCAAAAAGCCTAAAAGGCAACTATACAAAGAGGTACTGATGAAAAAATCATCAACAATGAACAGAAAAGTAAATGTTATGTTCGACACTGGAAACGATTTATAAGTGATAAGGTAAAAATAATTTTAGCATTAAAGAATTAATAATAAAAAAATCAAAAATAATTTATGCAATCCACTTTTAGCGCATTTATCGTGGTACCAAAGAATTAGATGCGATATATTCAGTATTTTATTTGGGTAAATATAAGTTTATTTCTTAAATACTAAACATTCTTTTGTGCTCGGGATATTGTTTAAGGCTAGAGTTTAGGCAAGAGATAATTAATTTTAAGATAGAGAACTCAATGCTGAACGGAGTGCTACTTACGGTGATGAGTGTCTATCTAAGGTAACAATTAACCTTTGAATCAATTAAGGTTTTAATTGAGCTAAATGAAATTTTCATTCAAAACTTTTTGTTGTTGTAATTCTACGTCCAAAGTTCTATCAAGGTAGTATTCAAAATTTGGATTTTATCAAAAGAAAATCTTTCTAGATAATATCATTAATTTTATTGTTTTTGTCTGACTGTATAAATTGCAATCATTTGAAGTAGTCTACAAGTAAAAGAAAAGAACTTGGAATTGGAATTTCTCATTTTTATTCTTCCTTATATTATTGCCTACTTTTTGATTCTAATTGTATCTAAAACAGGATAACTATTGTAAAATATTTTAAATTTTAACAAAGTCACAAGTTTTGTGTATGTGAAAGCAAATCTCAGAACCCTTCCAAAAATAATGGTTTGGAAAAACAAATCAAGAATGATGATAACGTACCAAATTATTATAAAGATAATTTGAAAATAATGAAAAAAATATTCCAATAAAGTATTGATCGTTTTTAAAAAGGATTTTAACATTATATTACATTACGATTATATATTAAAATTATTTTATCGATCGGTTGATCTTAGCAATCTGCATCGATAATAAAATTAAAATTGAATTTAAAATATTATGGGAAATTATTGATGATGCCAGTTGCCTAACTCCGTTAATTATCTCTGATCAACTACTTTATTGGGTTCGTGATTACAATCCAAAGTCCTTATTCGCAAACTTTATTTTTATTACAACTTTCATTATTCAAACAAATTTATGAGGAACAATATTTCAGTTACATAAACCAGATTTTGAAATTCTAAATATAAATAATAATATCGATGTATATATATATATATATTGTATTTTATTCAATTTTGCATAAATCATATTTTGTTTTTGTTTTATTAATTTTTACAATGTTTATTAATTGAAATATAAATTTAGATCTTTAAAATTATTTTAATGTACATCTGTAAAAATTCAATTCCTAAATATTTTTTTCTTTAATTTTAAAACATTTAATTATAAATTATTTTTTAATAAGAATTTCCATGGACAATTAACTTCAATAAAACATTATGATTTTTATTTCAGAACTTGATTTTAAAACATTCAATAAATTATTTTTTATTAAAACTTTTTTGTTGACTGTAATATCTCCCGATATTTTTTTTCTATATTTTTGTTAAATTTCTTGTTAATAATAATTTAAAAATGAAATCAATAATGAATATTGATTTATTAAATAAAAAACAATTAGTAATTATTTACTGCTGGAAGTTATATCACTAATGAATTTTTGAATTATATTGTGGAATTTTAACTTCTAATTTTTTTTCAAAAAAGAAAATTTGTACCTAAACTTTATCGACGACTTTACCATATAAAAAAAGAACAATTTTATCAAATCGTTTCAACAAATCTTTCAAAAGAAAAAAAAGAAGCTGATTAAAGAATTGTCGAATATTCCATCGAACCATTATACCTGCGATCAGCTCCAACTAAAAACTCACCGAACGCAACTGTATCGACATCCTCAATCATATCTCCAGCAACACCTAACAACTCTCTCCATTTCATCACCCGCGACAAATCGTTCCTCACGTCCCAAGAACTCGACAAAGAAATTCTCGCGAATTGAAATCTTCTATCGTTTTTTTCTTTATTAAAAGAATTGTCTTATACAATAAAGCTCCCAAGAAGACAATCCTGACAATCTCAATAAACGACGAATAATATTATTCAAGTCCGACGTCATCTTTCACGTTAAAAGATAAAAAATTACTATCCGGTTATTAACTTGTAAAATAATTATTCGTTATAGTTTTTCTTTTTGTAATTAAATATCATTTCCACTACCGGATTTGTTATTTCGTTTATTTTATCATATAAAACTAGCCTCAGGTTCACCTTATCTGAACTTTAGGTTACTTTTATATTGACAATTACATTCAATAAACATGATTTTTATTTTAAAAAGTTTTACAAGATACATCAAAATCTTCTTTACAATATTCTTTAACTCCGAAACAGTTATTTAATTGTGATTTTTTAAAACAAAATTTTTATAAAAAAGTTGTTTCAATTTAATTAGTAAAATATTATCATTACACTATAATTTTTTTATAAAAAGTTATTTCAATTTAATTAGTAAAAAAAGAATGTTTTAAATAATTATTTTTAATTTATCTCAAATATAAATATGATTTTTAATTTAAAAATATCAAAATTTTACAGTTCACCAAAAATAACCCCCTAACAATTACAATATAAAAAGAAGAAAAGAAAAGAATTTTCTTTTGGAAAGAACTGAGAAAATTATCACACTTGATTCATCTTCCTATTTGAATAATATTAAAGATACCAATCCATCATTTCCATCAAAACACAACAAGATTCTAAGAATAATATCATTAAACAGTCTAATTAATCTATGAAAATGTTCGGTCTATTATCACTTGAATTGTTGAAAGATTCTTCTATTAGAAAGTAATTAGATCTCATTTAACTATTACATATCTCTTTATAAACGTCCTTTCCGGTCTATATTAATTAGTTTTATGTCACAATAATTATATTTGATATAATTATTTATTTTTATTTGATTTATAAATATTTAAAAGAGGTTCATAGACAGTACTAAAAAGTAAGAACTATCTGATAGCTCCTTAATTAGTGCTGTTATTTTGTAAGATTTTTCAAAAACTCAAATTCTTTAAAACTGCAACTATTTTCTACTTTGTGCAAAAAAAGAAGCTGTGAAAGAAAACAAGGATCATTGGGCTTTATTATTCTAATAAAAATGCGTCCATTCATGGAGAGTTTTGTACTTAATGTACTTCCTCATCCTTCCTACAGTTTGAAATAAACACCATCAAACTTCTTTTTGTAAAGTCATCTCAAGGATGTCCTCCAAGATTAACAACTTGACCGCATCGCATTAATGAATTATTCAGTTATTTAATTTGACTGAAAAGTTTCTGAATTTCATTAAAATAGCCGTTTTATTACTGACATTTGAAAAAATACAATGTCAAAATTTTAAAAACATCACATATAACATTAAAATATTTTTCTTTCTCAAAACTTAATATTTATTTATAATAAAAATTAAAGTTGCTTTTGGGTTTCCCAATTTTCTTTTAAAATCAATAGACAAGATTTCCTGACAAGATTGAAAAATTATACAACTGTCTATGGGTTGCTTTTTTAAATCTAATTTCTATTAAGAAAAAATAATATCAAATAAATAAATAAAATTAATAATAGTGTGTTTAATTCACCAACATTAAAATAAAAATTATGGCGTTTTCTCTTTATAATTTCTATTAATTATATTTGTATTAGAAATATTCTTTGAAATATTTTTATTTATTTTTTACCAATACCGAAATATGAATCGCCTCTCATCGATTTGATAATAGAAAAATTAATTATTTTTTGTTATTTATATGAATATATTTAGCAAATAAATTAGATGCGATAAATATATCCAATCTATTGGTATTATCGAAAAAAAAACAAAAATCACAAAATTTCAAAAGAATGTTTTAGTCCTTTGACTGGGGTGAACACATTGTCCAATCAAGGATTTTGTCAGGATCCACATGAATTCCACTTTCAATCATTTAATCATCAAAATAGAGGCCTTTACAAAGTAACCAATTGAAAATGTTATTCAAATGTTGATTATAATGATATAAGGATTTACTAAGAGCAAGTCAAAAATTTTCTAGTTCACTGATAGCCGATATTGTTGGAGGTTAATTAAATACTTGGTGCGCCCAATAAGTAGGAAGCCTAATACAGTAATCAATGGTCAATACTAAAAAAAATTTTTACTTCTAACAACCAAACTATATAGCTTATTATTTTTCAAACAAAAATTCCAAAAACTTCTACAAACTTTTGTCCTCCCTTGACTAATTGAAAAGAAAATTTTTAATTTTTCGCCAAGAAATTCACAGACAGCTTGCTGACAATCTTCTTTGGAGAAGAAATGATGGCTCACTTAAGATGGCTGATTAAGAAAAAATCAGAGAGAGGCCAGGACAGCGCTATATGTGGGATGTGAAAGCACTATAAGATCACAACTCTGAATTGATGTCATTGATTGAGCACTGGTGTGAATTGAAGCATTTTCATGTTGGTAGTACAAATAACACACTCTGATATGTCTTCTAAGTTTCCGAGTCTGTTGTAAAAGATTGGTATAGTACCAGAAGCACAACCAAAGGGGATCAAGGGTGATTTGTACCCCCTAAAATATTATAATTAAATTTAAAATTTATAAAAAAATAAAAATAATTTAATATGAAAATTCGACTCAGATTCAAATTCCTATACTCATATGTAAAAATTAAATTATTTAAATTTATTTATTTATTCAGCGTTTTATAAGAAATAAATTAAATACATATTTTTTGAAATCTTTAATGTGTTAGAAATTATTTTTTGCACCCCAATGAGAATTTCTGGTTGATAACCTGCGTGGTACACTCTACAACATTTGCATCCCTAGCATTTTTTGTGTGAAGTCGATGCTCACATCTTCCTTGAACTGGTCACACCTGGCAGTTTCCACTCTTGTGATTCCCTTTGCAACTCAGAGATGCATAGAGAGAGTGGTGTCTCATCTATTCTGATAGTGTGCAATAAACGGTCTCCAACACAATGTGAAGTGTGCAAATTCTCTCAGTGATTCTCCAATTGTCGAACTTGTTTTCAGCAGTTAGTAGACGTGGCACAAAACGTGAACACAATTTTCTGATGTATTTTTCTGTCAGCAGTGTCTGAATAGTACCTTTACATAAATTTAGTCGTGCAGTCATTTCCTTCATTTTGGATGATCTTCTCCAACTTTTCCGTTATTTTTTCATTGATTTCACTAGGCCCTCCAAACTTTTCCAGGTTCACCGTACTAGTTCTTCCAGCTTTAAATTCATTGAACCAGCGTTTAATTGAACCTGTTAAAGGAATTTCATCAATATAAACACTAGTTCTATCTGAATTTCTTCACGACTTTTACCTTTCAAAACCAAGAATTGAATAACACTGCGCTATTGAACACTTTTTAATGTCATTTTAAAAGAAAACACCATAATTCTAATAAAAAAACAATGAAAGATTAAAACAAAATTGATAAACGTTACCTATATATATATATATATATATATATATATTGTACTTCTTTAAAGTATTTTTCAATTTTAATCCAGATTTTTATATTAGGCTCATTACTATTAGGCGTATCAGATATATATATACTAAATAAATATATTAAAGTACTGTTGCAGAAGCGCAGTGAAAGCGTAAATCATAACTACTGTACATCAAAATGGGAGGATGTTTTTGTTTATTTTAAAAAATTTATTTAAATATAAATATAAATATATATACACATACTTTTCTAAAGCACTTGCTTTTACAACATCACTCGAATAAACGTCAAATTGTAATTTGGAGTTTCCGATGATAACAAAAATCATACGATCGCAGTGTACTCTAACTCTTAGCGTGTCGATGTCCAACATAACCGAGAACGTCACACTGATCTTCACCGTAATCGACGATAACCGCGTCGTCGAGTTGGTTCTTTCGACACAGAAGCAGCAGTGATGATTTTTAAGGAAATTGCGTGAAGCGAGACAATCTCGAAACAACCATAGGAGATCAAAATCTTAATCCCGCTTTTTGTTGATTTGACGCTGTGATTTATCTCCAACGAGTATACATAATTATCCAAAATCGTCCATTGTAAATTCATCACTTTTCGAATTTTGTTAAATAATTATTATCGTGAAATATATTACTCCCTCCGTCCGGGAATATGGTATACATTTTAATATACATTTTGGTATACAAATGTATACCATATTTCCGAACGGAGGGAGTATTATTTTTGAGAAGAAAAAACAATTTTACGCAGATATAACTTTTATTTTTTTACCAACATTACAATAATAATTTTAAATAATTGTACGGAGTTACCACTAAAAACATTATTTAAACAAAAATTTTACAATATACATATATGGAATTTAGAAACCTATTTTTCAAGGCCTTCTACGCAATTAATTTTCTTCAAACTTTGCACACTTACTCATTCTCGATGACAACAAATGATTATGTGAAAATTTGATCGAAAAAAACTTTTTAAGATCCCAAAATGTAAAAAAAACGGAGTTCCTGAACAATATTAATTGCAAGATATTTACTTATAAATTATAAATAGTTTATATTGATTTTTATAGTTTATTAATTAAAATTTTTTAAATCTTAAATTTTTAAATTTGAAAAACTTTGTTGGCAAAGTAGACTTTTGACTGCATAAAGACTGGATATAAAAGTTTTAATTTTTTGATTTACTAGATTAATTAGAAACTGATCCAGGATTTACTACTTAAAAAATCATTTTCCATAAATAATGATGTATGTGAGGGAAAATTCAGAATGTTATAAGTTTATTGTTTGTATACTGTTTAGATTTCTGACTCTCCTACTCAGATGGGATTGATATGTTATTTGATTGATTATTTGAATCTAATGAAATTAATTTAATGAGATTAATGTTTAAATACTAATTAATTAAAAGTTTTATAATTATAAATTTAAAAATTATTTTTAGTAATCTATTTAACTTATTGAATTTAATATATTTTAAAAACTAATGTTAATTTTAAAAATTATTTAATGCATTTTATCCAGTAAAATTTTGAGAAATTAATGGTTAATATTATTCTTATATCATTTAATAAATTAAAGATTTAAATATAGCTCAAAAAATCATATTGATCAAGAATGACGCTTCGCGCAGAAATTGCTACTGCAAATGTTTGTGTTGCTAATAAATGTTTATTCTCAAATTGTGATGTTGCTAATAATGTAAAAATAAGTTGTCAATCATTGTAAATTGGTTAATTACTGTCGCTTTTAAGTTATTAACTGAAACCGACGGTATTTAAATAATAAAAGTAAATTTTAAATATAAAATATAAAATTAAATTAAATTAAATAATAATTATTGAATCGCAGTGGGAATATTATAGTATAGCCTTCCAAAGACACATAACGATTCGCATGTCGCACCCTTCCAATAATTGTTAAGTTGAGTGCCCAGGATTTCAAAGTTATGGTTATTTGTGTTCGTGGATTCCCTTTCAGAGATGACGCAAAATCTCTCCGATATATGTGGCAATACACTCCTTACATTTCTTTGATAAATGAGATCCGAACACAATCTAAACGGTTTTGAATATTTATTGCCAAAATGTGTTTTCAAATTTATCGTATAATCTACTGCTGGGATATTTATCAAATATATTTGTGAAGTATGCTACATTGATTCTGTCTTGCTTTTATTTTTAATTAATTTTTTTATATATTGCCTATAAATTAGTTTCAGTCATTTTTTGTTTTGTTTTCATTTTACATTTTTAATATTAATAAATATTGTTAACCCTCTTTGAATTCTATATTTTATTTCAAATGTGTAATTAAAAATATATATTGTAGGTTTGATAATGTTGAGCTTGAAATAACTTTATTCTTTAAGGAAATATTTATGGAAAGGTCAAAAATTCAGTTTTTCTAAGTTTTAAATTTTCTTTATTTTCTAATTATTTACTTAGTTTTAACATATTGAAAAATTTTCATCTTTCAACAAAAGATGAGATGCTTCATACATCTCATGGGAATAAGCTAGAGAGTTTACATTCAATGTATACTAAGAAATTTGTAGATTATTATTCAAAAAGAATGCTTTAATGAAATATCTTATAGTTTTATAAAAATTTAGTTTATATGACTAAAATTAATAAAATTTATTATATTTATATTTACCCAAAACCAGAGAAATAGGGTTGTAGATGGAAATCATGAAAACGTTCGAATAAGGTGAGATGATGTATCCTCCTTTCTTTCAATTTTTATAAAAAATAGACCATGTTAATTGTCGCACATTTGCATATTCTGAATAAAAATATAATACATTTGCTCTCTTGGCAAGTTTCAAATATTCAATTTTATTCGATTTTCTTGTCACAACATTTGATCTAATTCGAAATAAATATTACTATTCTTAATTTGTTGAAATTAGAAGATTTTTGGCAGGCAGCACAGTGTGAACTTAGTTTTTGGTGAGTTCGTGACCATTTTAATAACCCCAAATAACAAACCAACGACAGGAGGAAGGTCTTTGCAGACTCTTTTTCACTATCCCCATTGAAGTACATGGAATATTTGATACGGTGTAAGAGGCAACAGGACTAAAAAAAGAAACATTTCTACCGACAAATCCATGTGTTATACAACCAGTAAAGAAACTTTATCGCCAGAGAATTGTACAAATGCAGCGTGCTGTTGAATCCAATGGAAGATCAAAAGTATCACTGTATCTTGCAATAAACTGTTTTTAGTGTTTATATGTTATTTATCTCAAAAAAGCAATAAATTAAAAAAAACAAAAAAGATAAATCTTCCAAAGTTAGTTATTAAGAACACCAATTTGACTTTTTATAATTTTATTTACAAAATAATTTGGATTGTCCTTAAGACAATCTTTGTCAAAACTTTCGTACATTTGCATTCAAAGCGAAATTGATTAATGAATTAACTCTCATTATTTTTTAGCAAATGGTGAAGTAAATATTTTATTAAAATATTTACTTAAAACTTATTGGATAATAATTAAAATGATTATTCATTATTTAAAAAATATTAATTTGATTTATTTATTAAATATTATAAAAAA
>MQRK01137071.1:0-11807 GCA_001938485.1 Girardia tigrina | reverse complement strand
TCGAGCAATAAGACTCGACGGCAACAAACTCACGCGTCATCGCCGTCGGTGGGGACAGTTGGGAGCAGTTTGACGGCCAAAACGTCGGACGATGTCAATAAAACCCCGATGAGTAAAATGTAATGTTTGTTATTGATTGATTGATTAAATAATGCCAATTCATTTGATTTTTATTTACATTTAATCGGTTAAAATTTTCGTTTTGATTATCTCGAAACAAATGAGTTTTGTAACTTATGATAATCCGAAATTAAGAAAATCTCTTAATTTTGTGTTCTTATAAAAATCAATATTTGAGAATTTTCTGTAAAGCAAATACAGTTTTAACCTTTTAATAATTATGTTTCATTTATACTGATATTTTTTTCAAATCTTCAATGTGGACAAATGAGGGAAAATCTAAGTAAACAGTTGGACGATTTCAATAAAATTTCGATGAGTAAAGTATATTGTCTGCTTTTCATTAACACATTTACGCCGGCCGTCCTCGTTTGAGGGCGCTTGAAAAGATAAATATTCAGTGATTTGAGAAGAATGTTTATGATTTTTTTCAAGTTTTATCACGTCTTTATAAACAAAGTAATGAGTCAATGACATTACTTTGCTTTGAGATTTTACAGTCCCTGCAATTCTTATTTCATACCCTCTCTAGTTACTGTTTAGGCATTAATGGGTTAATTAATACTAATTCACTTGGTCCTTATTTCAAAATTTACGTTCATTCGAAACAGATACTGTTCGTAACTTTGAATAATATTCAAAATGAAAAAAAAATCTTACACCAGTTCTCATTTTGAAATGGTATATTTGCATTTAAATGTATTATTTCTGGTAATTAAACAAATAATTAATATTTTTAAAGGAAATAAAAATATTTAAGAAGTTTTCATATTGTGATAATTAACTAGTAAATCAAAAAATTAATTTTTTTATCCATTCTTTATGCAGACAGAATTCTATTGTGCCAACAAAGTTTTTAAAAAATTTTAATTAAAAAACATTAAAAATTAATAAAAACTATTTATAATTTATAAGTAGATATCTTGTAATTAATATTGTACGGGAACTCCGAATTTTCCGTTTTATTCCATTTTGGGATCTTAAAAAGTTTTTTTCGATCAAATTTTGCATTACCATTTATTGTCACCGAGAATGAGTAAGTGCGCAAAGTTTAAAGAAAATCGATTGAGTAAAAAGCCATCAAAACAGGTTTCTAAATTCCATGAATACACACACATATATATAAAGTAAGTTAATAAAAAGAATGGAAAAATAGTAATTTATTTAACCCATATATAAAAATATTAACAAAATACTTGTAAAAATTCATTGAGCAATCATATCTTGTCACATTTGTATTTAGAAATGTCATTTGCAGTTTGAAGAGTCGAGAGGTAGAAAAATAACTAAATAAAATTATTAAATATATGATTTAATAATCAATATGATTTTTTGAACATTTATTAATATCACAAGTCGTATTGTCATTACAACAATCATTCAAACTACTTTCTCTATTCGACATTTTTCTTGTTTAATATATTTCTGAAATTCATCCCAATTTTTTAAAAAAATAAATGAAAAAATATTTATTAATTATAAAGATTCTAATTGGTTAAAATTAAATCTAAACATTTATAAAAAATACTAATTAAATTTTTAAATTACATTAAAAATTACATTTGAAAAATATTTTAAATCTTTTTACTTTACAATTAAATTATTTTAAATTAGTATGAATCCAAGAAAATACCAATCATCCATCTGGCTAAGAGCGACACAATCCCAATCAACATACAACATGCAAAATATTAAACGACAAACAATTCAAAACATTCCTCATAAAAAATTTGTTAACCAGTACAATTTTTTTAAAAATTGCAAATACTAGATTACACACAGAAAAATTTTGCATTTAAAAATGGCATCGTCATTTTAATATAACATTTTGTGTTTAAATATTTCATTTGATTTTAAAGAAAACACAGAAAACTACCACAAAGCATTATTTCGTCCATGATAATGCTTCTATTCACAGCGGAATCGTCACTCCGAGGAGATAATCAACCTACCGCTATGTTCTCTTTTCCTGAATTCGATCGCGATGAGATTATTTTGGAACGTAATTTGGTCGTTTTGATGCATCAAATCAGTTAAAATTATACACACTCGACTTTGTTGAGCGGTAAACAAAAAAATCGAGTTTTTCTTTATCGAGTTTTTTGAAACGATGATATTGTATTTCCCGATTATTTAAAAAATAATCTCATGAATTAAAAGAATGTATATTAACTATATCCAAAAATAGAAAATCACAAAATTATAAGTATTCACAGATAACAATATTTAAAATAATTACATTTAATTACAGAAAATCGAAATATTACAAGAATTTTATGTATAAGCATACATACTGCATGAAGAAAAATTTACACACTAAAATAAATAAATCCTGTAGGACTTCGTGTTGAGATATATCAAAGAAGTCTCATTTAATAAAAGAATAATCTGGTAATGAAAATTTGTAATTTATTTGAATGAGATAAATAAATGATAAATTTATTTTCGTTAACTCTCATGATAAACTGTGTGAAACATTTTATCATGAAACCTTTCGATTTTAACAAAATATCAATGAAAGATTTGTATTATGACTTTTATTTAAAAATTTATGGATATGATCACAAAAACTTTAATTGAATAACGAACTGTTTTCGTATTCCAGAAGTCATAAATTTTACTGTTATAAATATATATATATATATCGGTAGTCGGTTTAATGAGCGAAATTTTATGATTTATTTCTATTGAATAACTCATCAAAATCAAAGAGGCAATGAATCAATTAACAAATGATTAAGTTGATTGAATAAAATTAAAATCAGCAAACATGTGTCGAGATACCAGGTGATTCGCATTGATGAGCTTTCAGATTATTTTGTATTTAATGGGAAGACTAAATTTGAGGGAATCCTATGTAGTGGGAGAATTTTCGCCATATATTACATATTATCGATTGTTATTGTCATCAAATATCTCCATTACATTTATTAGGACCGAAAATATTTTAATAAAATTGTTGAGAGTGTAGTTTGAACATTAATTTTAAGATCAATAAACGAATTCTAAAACACAATCGCACTTTTGTTATCAGGTAACATTTTTTAACATAGAAATACATTTATGTATAAGTAATAATTTCTGTGTTTGAATTTTAGAAGTTATATGCCATGTGGTTTTTATTTTTTCACACAATCTTAAAATAAATGTTCAAGCAATATTCTCAACCACTTTTTACAAAAAATATTTCATTAATAAAGACTATTACATGATGTAAATAGTGTTTTGTAAATTATGTTTTAATTTCAAGTCTAGTGTATATCCTTCCTTAATCAAAAATGAATTGACCTTATGAGAATGAGAATTTCTGAAAATGTTTGAAAAATTAATCACAAAATTTATGAAAATATTAATCAAATACAAGTTCTGGCGATATGATCTAATTTGTATTACAGTAGCAAGCTTCGTTAATATTTAACAAATTATTCATTATTTGATTAAGGGAGAAAGAAGGACTAATAATAAATATAGAAAAGGGAATTAATAAGTAAGAAATGCTAAAAAGATAATAAGAAAAATTAATACATTTGATCTTGTACTTTATGTAAACTTTTTTGCTTTCATTATAATCTTTATTTTTATACGGCTACAAAATTTTCACATACATAAATCATTCATTTGAGTTTGAAAAATTAAAATATTGGCAGAAAGATTATTCGATAAATACTTTATTTTATTATGTTAAACTATTAATATTTTATTTGATTATTAAAAAGTTTTTTATAAATTTCAATATTGGTAGTGTAAGTGATATTATAAAAAATGGATAGGGGATTTCAAAGGTAAACATACTAAATATAGTTTAGAAAATCGAAACAATACTTTTAGCTATTATACGAAATGAAAGCAAATTGTACAAAATATTCGTCGTACTACTTGTTATATTCTACGAGGATCTAATACCATTAAAGATTTCTATTCTTGATAATTACTGTGATATATCTTTTACGTTTAATTACGATCATATGATTGATTTATTTCATAATCTATGATAATATAAACATGAAATATTCGTATATATATACTTTCTACTGTTATTTGAAATAATTTATCACATAAAAAAATCACCAACAAATTTCACCAGTATTGTTACGTTTTTTCATAGGAAATATGCATGAACATTAAACATAATGTTTTTGGACTTTTTAACTTAAATGTTCCAAGTTCTTAAGCCTATTTGTGCTAATAATTAATTTCTTCTTAACAGAACTAAATTTAAAAAACATGCAAACACAAAATATATGATCGGTTGCATGGTTGTTGTTAATCGCGTCTTCAAGAAATTGGCATCATCACCGACGGACAAGTTGAACAAAAAAGCTAAATCATTTATTGGATTAATTGTTTCACCATCTTCTTGTGATGAGGAAGTCAGTCCTGAAGTTAAAAGTACTCAATGCGTGATCAAATCGTTTCTGGATAATTTTTGGTAAAATAAAACTATTTATCCCTTTATTCTACTTTTTAATACCAGGTATATTGTGTACAAGAGAGACTTAGAGCTAGTAGTGAAAAGAGACATGTTGTTAAAACACAAAGAAGACGATTCCAGTTCCAGTGTTTACATTGAAAAATGTTTATTATTTTTTGATGCCAAGATTTATCCTGCTTTGTGGGACAGTTCAAAATTGCTCTATTCGGTCGACTATCCTGTTTGTGATGATGTCGATCGATCAGAAAAGTCAGTTTCCAAATCGAGATTGCATTCATCATTAACCAATAGTTTAAGCTCTCTGGATTCTTCTTCGTGTGATGAAGATCATCATAAAAATGAAACGAAGTCCAATTCTTCAGATCAAGAATATCAAAATGCCAAAGATGAATGGGTTGCCCGGTTTTATGGATTTTGGGAAGATAAAGGAAATCCAGTGAATCAGGGATTGGAAATTCAAGAAGTTGAAGTCGATATTTATGATTTGTATGAACTCGTGAAAAAGTTTGGAGGTTTTCAAAAAGTGAGCACAAGCATTCGATGGCCGCATATCTATTATTCATTAAAGTTACCCAATGGCAGTACTGAGAATTATCAACGTTTACAAACCCTTTATAAAAAGTGAAATATCGGTGAATTTTTATGGCATAATTAAATTTTTATCTAGGTTCATTTATCCTTATGTCGACATGAAGAAAAAATTGGGAACTTTTGAGCAAACGAGAAACCGGAAACTGAATGACAAATTTTCCAGTAACAGTCACAAGGCCAGACCACTTCTTTCGGCCAGAGAAAGACGTGAATATGTGCGACAAATGAGCAGAAAAACTACAGAAGTCCTTTCTGTGTCATCACAATCGGTTTGTGAAAGGCCAGCTGATCACACAGTAAGTGGGGATGAAATTGGAACAAACAGTCTCATTGAAGACACATCTCAACTGAGTCAGTGTTCGAGCAGTCCCAAACCTGTATTTGATAGAATTATCGAAGGAGATATCGAATCTAAAACAAATTCTAATGTGTCTATTAATCGATTATCTCCAGGAACCATAGTATCTGTCGCTTATGGAGATAAGAAGGTGTATAAAGCTAAAATTATCCAACAACATTCTCCTGAAATTAAATCTTTAAAATCTCCGTCTGTTGACTCGAAAAATGCATCGAAAGTTCCGAAAATGAGTCTAGATTCTTTATCGAATGCCGATTCGGTGAGCAGTGCAAATAATGACTTCAAATCAGAAATTGACAGTTCGACATTTTACAAAGTTCATTATATCGGTTGGAATAGTCGTCACGATGAAATTATTTCTCCCGAAAGAATTTTGGAAGTCATATCAGATACTGGTATGGATAATCAATCTACCTGCTCATCTTCTTGTCGACAGAAACCCACTGTATCCGATACAGAACAGACATTGGAAATCGGAAATACCGCTATCAATGAGTCCTGTAACTTATCTACAGAGTTGTTAATGGATGAATCGGTTGTAGATATTCCTCCTGAAGTGAACGATAATCCAATCGAATCTATCGTTCTTGAAGAAAATAGCAATGAAACAGGTAATTTATTTTATTTTCCTTTTGTTAGTAGCGTTTATTCCATTTTCGTTATCAGAAATTTCTTTATTCATGGCAATAATATACATTTATAAACAAACTAGAGAAAGACCCGTCATATATGACAGAAGAGCTGAATTTTCTTCTTTGAAAGTTTATGTTTTAAATTTATAATTTAAATTAAAATTCTAAAATAAATTTTTGAAAAATTCATATAACCAAAAATTCTTTCGGATATTTTATGTCAGTCTAAAATAAATATATTTTATATGCATGTGTTAGATACTATTTTAGAAGTCTGCAATCGTTCTATCATATTATTCATATACATATATTATGTTGTCCTAAAAGTTCCCGGTCAAGAATGAAAAATACAATTTTTGTACAAGAATTTATTTTAAATAAATAAAAATTAATCTTCAAAGTACAGTCCATCGTTTCCGACTACTTTCTGTCAGATGAATGAAATTCAGATTACGGTCTGCAAGCTTTCCGATCTGGTCAAAGTACCATTCCGTCTGCTTCAAATTGAAGAACTCTTTACATGCTTGTTCAACTTCATCGAATGCTTCGAATCGGCGGCCTTTCAAGAAGTGTTGCATAGATCGGAAGATTCCATAGTCGGATGGAGCGCAATCATGGATGTAAGCAGGATGCGGCAGGATTTCGACTCCATCCAACTCTTGGAACCTGTCCGTGGTCTTCTTGGCTGTATGTGGCTTTGCATTGTATTGCTAAAGCAGTGCACGTTTTCGGTTGATTAAGGCAGGGTACTTCTCCATGAGCTTCTCATAGACACGGTCCAGCTGTTGACAATAGAGCTCTGCATTGATGGCTTGGCCGTTCTGATCCAACTCAAAGTCTACGATTCCATCAGACTCCCTCCACCAGACGCAGAACATGATTTTCAAGCCAAATCGATCTTGTCATGGTCAAACTCTGCTTGCAAGTCATCGTTATCCAATTTTGTTGGTCATCCAGAACGAGGACTGTCATACAAGTCAAAGTTGCATTTATTGAAACGCTTGCCCTACTTTTTCCGACCGTTTGTATACCTTCAACTTTGCAAATTGCCTTGACAGCATCTCGTGTTGTCAAGCCTTTCTTCCAATAGTGACGCAGCAACACATGTATTTCAAGCTTTGTAATCTCGTAGTCTATATAATGCTATAAATAAAACGATAAATATCAAATAAATAATACCAAAAAGAAATTTGAAAAAAAATTATTTTCATTATTGACCGGGAACTTTTAGGACAACCTAATAGCAGTTCCGCAGACGCTGCTTATTTTTGGCATGTAATTTCATATTAGCCGGAGTTATTATGTAATGATTAAAAAATCAAGCCATGCAAAGCAAGAATAAATTTGATCACAGCAAACTTTGAGCGTTACACAGATGAAACTGGGCTTTCATATATATAATTTCCCGTTAATTCAATCATTTCGCCGAAATCCATTTTTAAAATTTTTCTCAAAATTTAATTTGTAAAATTTAAACTTAAAATTATCAAATTTATTTTGTAAATTATAGCTTAAAATTTTTAAATAAAATTTTCATAAAACTAAATTTTAATTTACCGTAAGCCTTTATTTAAAAAATTATTTATTTAAAACATTATTCATAACAATAATACACATACAATGCGTTTTATATTACTCAGAACGGTGATAAAAATGCATGTTTATTAATGAAAAAGTACTATATTAAATAAACAGAAAGCAGTAAATAGAATAAAGATACGTAATGAGTAACTGTGAACAACAGCACCACGATTGCGAATACAAGCCTGTAGTCTAGGAGCCATGAATTCAACGAATGTTTTACAGAGAGTCTGTAAATATGCATATGTGTTCCACATGTGATTAAAGCGTGCAATGAGTTCCTCTATATTTGTAGTTGACCTCTCATAAACTCGTCGCTTCAAATGTGCCCAAAAGTTTTCTATTGAGTTGTCGAATTGCTAACGTGTCTTTATGGATACGTGACAGGTGGCGTTGTCCTTTTGGAAGACAACCCTGTGGGAACCACAAATCAGCTGATGGTAGAATAGCCGACCAAGATCTCACTCATGCAATATCCTCGGAGATAACCGTTTTCAGTAATATGAAACGCAGTGCATATAAACAAATTTCTTGTTAATCCCATCATTTCGCCAAAATCCATTTATTAAATTTTTTATCAATTTAATTTGTAATATTTAACTTATAATTTATCAAATTTATTTAGTAAATAATAACTAAAAATTTTTTGATAAAATTTTATCATAAAACTATTATATTTTAATTTACCACAATCCTTTTAGTTAAAAATAATTATTTCTTAAAAGATATTATAAATTTTAATCTGTTTTTTATTTATTTGTAAAATTCTTATTTCAAAATTTATCAATTATTATTTAATTTTGTTTAAAAATCATTTTAACCTTTTTTAATTTAAATTTTTTTTGTGTTTAATATTTTAAAATTAAAAAAAATATTAAGTTATTTTGACGAAGTGCAAATTTTAACTAACTCCTTATACCTTTATTATTAAGATACATTACTAAAAACCCAATAAACAACAATCAATTATTTTCTCTGTACATATTTTAATAAAAAAATATGTTGATGTTTAATTTTTGATCCGGTTATAGATTTTAATAATCATTGACTGAGTCATGTATTGAATAAAAATAAACTGTTATTTTCTTTTGTCTATGCTTTAATAAGGAAGTAAAAAAAACTAAAATGGTCAGTAAACTAAAATTTAAATTGGCTGAATATTAATGTGTTAGTAAATAAATAACCAATTGATCAATAAAAAAACTTAATTGAGCGCTAAAAAATATTAATAGTTTAGTAAATGAATATCCAATTGATGAGTAAATAATATAATCATACAAAAAAATTTTTGGTGTACGAGCTTATATAATTTGTCATATGTTTGCGATTCTGTATCTATTTCACCCATTTCACACATTTTTTTTGACTGAATTATCAAAGCCTACTAGGCGAAAACCCGCTTTCTATTTGCATTTAGATGTAGCAAATTTCAAAGCCTACTAGTGAGGAAAACATGGGAACGACACTTTAATTACTTTTTGCGGCCAAACTAAAGGCGGTAGATGAGCAGTGAAAAAGTGTATTGTCACCTAGAATACATCAGTCCTGAAAGTTTCATGTCGCTAGGTAAACGGGAAGTGGGTGAATTTTCGATCGCAAGATTTGATTCATCCAGACACACAAACAAATGAAACGTAATAAAAGCTTGTAAAAACTTTAACTTTAAAAGCCAAAAAAAAGCCTTAGCCGTACAATAAAAAGAAATTCTTTCTACTGATCAATTGGTTATTTATTTACTAATGATAATTTAATCATAAATAATTCCTTTTATGATGAATACAATAATCATACTTACATTTATTATTTTCAACAATTCTTTGTAGTATACAGTTCTTGGAGAGTTTTAAGTGGTGTTACTTTGATACATTAAACAGATAGAAATTTTATCGAAGTTTTTTAATATCTCATTTTAGTGACGTCTTATAGTTATCAAAGCCAATTTACCACTTATCTTTATACAATATTAATCTTTTATTTATCATTGCAATACCAATTTTTTATGGCGTCTTCTCTACAGTAACTGATTTAAATAATTAAAAATATCGTTTTTTAAAAGATGTTATTACAATTTTTTTCAAAATCTATAAATGATTTTTATAATAATGTGTGATAAATAGTGGAAACGGTCATCGACAATGATCAACAATGTGAAGAGATTATAATTAATGATCCCGTTGTTACTAAACCAATGAAAATAAGTAATTTAGTTTACTGTTTGTTATTGATTAATCACCTAATCTAAAGCCAATCTTAAACGACGAAGATCCAGGAGTGTCTGTGTACCAGAAAATAATAGTTCCTTGAAAAAACTCCCTGTTTTACCAGAATCTAGAGTAATAGAATCTCTTAATTTGTATAAAATTGAAGACAAGGTGAATGATTATTTTTATTTATGTATTTATTATTATTGTTATTGTAAGATGTTGTTATATTTTATATATTATATAAACCGTCCCTTATTACATGAAAATATATTTGTCATTCTTTTATCAAATATAACCAAAATATAGGGTTTTTCGAACTATTTCATATTTTTTGCGGTAAATTTAATAACAAAAAATAAAAATATTTATTTATAATTAATATACGTTGATCTGTCAATCAACATTGGTTTTGGTTCCATGCCAATTACGTAAAGACGATAGCGTACATGAACAATTATGTAAGGGACAATTGCGTACATCAAAACTTAAAAAGATTTTATATCATGAAATAAATCGTAACCCTAATTCCGACCTCTACAAAATTATCCCTGACGCAATTTTTATGTACGCAATTGCTGATAAAAAGGCGGTAAAACGTGTTCCAAATTATCTGATGTAAAAGAAAATCTGTTGAAATTTTTAAATCTAAATTGCTTGATCACTTTAAAGGAAGTGAGAACCTGGATACAATCGACCTATGGCATAAATTTATCAATAAGCAGAGTGGATACATCCTTAAGAGAATTTCACTACACTCTAAAAGATGTTAGGTGTCTGAGCGAATAAACTGCACTAAAACAATTGCGCTCAGAACAGTATATGTTGCAAGCATAGAGCATTAGAAGTTATTAATGATGATTAAAACTTTATATTTTTGGACGAAGTTGGCTTAGCTGTTGTTACTCCAAATTGTTGTTAGTCAAAATCGAGGTAGAAGTCGACGAGGACAACCCGCCTATTTGACTGTTCCGCCGACTAGAAGTCGTAATATTTCAGTACTCGCGGCAATAAAAAAATATATCATGATTTATAATGTCATATTTGAAAGAGCAGTAAATCGCCAAAACTTTAAACACTGCCTTCAAGAAATTAAAGAGTGCTGCATTATCAAATGTATTGAAAACCCAATATTTATATATCATGGATGATGCTCGAATTCATCATTATCGTGGCTTAATGGATGATAAAGAAATTCTGCAATTGCCACTGACGTATTTGTTACCTTATTCCCCCTTTCGTTACTCTATTGAGAACATTTTCTGTGTAGAAGAATAACGTTATTTGAGGTTATGCTCGAAATGAAGAAGAACTTCGAAGATTAATAGTTGATAAGTTCAACCGAATGATATATCAACCGAAAATTACGGCGCATTCTACCAAAAGATGCTTGGATATCTTCAAAGGGCTGAGATGGCACAAGTAATAAACGATTAAGCTTATTAATATGTAAAGTGTTTATATGTAAAAAATAAATTTAAAAATGTCGTTACTTCTTTTTTACACAATGTTTTTTGTATTTATATATTTTATGAATAAGAAATTTTGTGGGTAAATTTGTTATTACGAGGGGTGTCCAAAAAGTTCACGGACTGAGAGAATATGGCGTGGTCACGTGTGTGCGTGACTGTAGCGCGCGTTGTGTGTATGATGACATGAGGGGTAACCAACCTTTAGTGATGCCGCTATGGGAAGAACGGCTGTCTTTAAGTGGGTGCAACGATTCCAGACAGAGCGTCAATCATTGGAGGATGATGAACGCAGTGGGCGATCAACAACGTCCGGATGTCAAGAAAATGTGAAAGTTATCGAGGAAGTCATTCTTGGTGACAGATGTCTCACTATCCGTGAGATAGCAGCTATTGCAGGCGTTTCTAAAAGTCAGGTGCACC
>MQRK01137044.1:0-10137 GCA_001938485.1 Girardia tigrina | reverse complement strand
GAATCTGCTTTTGATATATGTCCTCCACGAGCACAATATATAAGAAAAAGAAAAGGCCAACTAATTCAAAATGAACACACAAGGCAACATCGACCATTTCTTAAACGAATTATGGTCTGTTCCATCTTTTCAAAAGATGGAACAGGAGCCTTAGAAATAGTTGAAGGAACCATGAATTCAGAAAAGTACATAAATATCCTTAAAAAGAACCTGTTACCCCTAATGAATGAACGCCATTCATTTGGGATTGATATTTTTCAGCAGGATAATGCTCCGTGTCATAAGCCCAAGTCTGTGACTTCATTTTTAGAAAGCCAGAACATTGCTGTCTTAAAATGGCCTCCATATAGCCCAGATCTCTATACAGAATCTCCAATAGAGAATTTATGGGCTTTTGTCAAAAGAAAAGTTCACATTGTGCATATAAATACCAATGAAGAACTCATGAATACAATAAAAGATATATGGATCAATGATCCGGACATTAAGGCTGCTTGTCATGGTCTCATTGAGGGTATGCCTCGACGAATTCAAGCTTGTATTGATGAAAAAGGAGGACCCATAAAATATTAATAACCCTTATTCGGTCTGTCTTTTTCTAATAAAATTTTATTAGGATTTTCATTGTCTTGGTTTCTTAAACAATAATGTAATTATAATTTAATAAATTTTTACAGAAATGATAAAATTTTATTGATATGACGTAATGACGGATTAAATTGAGCGACCAATTTTTTTGAAAATCTTACGTAAATATTTCAATTTTTATTTTTTATGAGATATTTTTATTGATAAATTGACTCAATGTATAAGTTAGTTACATGTAAAATTTCAAGAATGGTTGGTTTGGTAAATTTTGTATAAATTTAAATAATATGAAAAAAATATACTGACGGATTAATTTGAGTGACACTGTATATAAAATACATTATGTAATATTAAAATTAAAAAATTAAATGTTTTCGTCTTTAATTAAAACAGTTCTTTATTGTATTTTTTTCTGAAATTAGAAAGAATTTTTGACCTCAAAAATAATTTTGACTAAATTTTTAATATTGTACGATTTACAATGTTTTACTTTTTTTCAAAAATAAATATTTTTGTTATTTATGTAAATACATCGATTTTATTAGTTTTATTTATTTACTAACCTTTAAAATACAATTTCTAATTTTATTAAATAAATGAGATAATATCAAAATTCAAAATCTTAATATTTATTTTTAAAATAAATAATTATTTGGTAAAAGAAATATTAAAAATATTAAATAATAAAAAATTTTTTATAATTTTTAATTTCTCAATAATTTGATTATTTTTTTAAATTTTTCTTATTATTTGAAATATTTTTAACATTTTCAATTGGATTTTTTTTATTAAAACTTTGGAAATAATTTAAAATAATACTTTAATTTAATGAAATTTTCAAGGATTAAGCAAACTATAATGTCTCGAATAATCGAGGTTAGTTAGGTTATGTGAAAAAGTTCTTGAATAAATTTTGTAACAATAAATACAATGCACTGATAAAACAAATCCCGGATGTCGCCGAAATATAAATAATGATTGATATATTGCGGTTCTTTAATATTAAAACGATGATTCTGTAATTTTAACTGCCATTGAACTTGTCATTTGTCAATTTATTTTTACTTTGAGGAACTCTTATTTTACAATATTTAACTCAATTCCAGACTTAATTTAACACTTCATTTTTTATGTAAAATTATTTATAATTTCGCAATTTTAGCTATTTACACCGCTTAAACGTACGTAACGCCTACTTTGGCTCTATTTCGATATTAATTTCGCCAATTTCATTTATCCAGTTAATACTATTTCTTCTTTAAAAATTGTATAAAATTATTACGATTGTTTTTAATTATTTTTTTATTTTAAATTATTTATTGTTTTAAATTAACTATTTTAAAATGTGTTTATATTTCTTTATTTAGTAATGAATTAAACATTTTTTTTAACTTTTTGTATTTTTAGAATTATTAACAACATCAATATGAGCTTTTAAACAATTATTAACATCTAAAGCGCCTTCACTATTTGACATTTTTCTTGATTAATATCTTTCTAAATTCATACTCCTTTTTTAAATATATGGAAATCATATAATAAAAATTATTAATTAAAAAGATTCTAATTGGTTAAAATTAAATCTAAACATTTTAATTTTTTTCTGTGAACAAAAGTGCCCGGTTGGTACATAAATAAATTCGCCGCAAGCATCGGCCCTAAGGCATCCTCTGCACCGGCCCTGGTTTCCACAGAGGTTCTTTCACTAGCGGCCTCTTCCCGCACCCATCACTTGGGTGAACGTCTCCGCCAAGCCCCGACACTTTTGCTCACACACCTGACCTTAACAACTCATCATCGAAGGTCAAGTCCTCCTCCCATGATGAATTGTCTTCATCCTCAGATGAATATCCAATCCTCGTCCTATATAGATTGGAGATATGCTCATCTTCAGATGGATCATTATCTGTTTGATCCTCAATGTCTAAACTCCCCCCTGTTGCACTCCTACTCTATAGCTATAAGATTGTACGAGTGCTTCCAGGGCGGCGGGATCAAATTCTTCTATTTCCTCAGGAACAGAATGTTCATATTCCATCTCTTCCATTGCCAACATACCTTCCTGAGGTTCTTGGATCTCTTCTACATTAATCCTATTTATTCTCTGAATCCCGCTTGGAACTATTCCATCTCGGTGATAAGACCATTGTGCTGCATTCGATTGATCTGATCATTTCACATTCGATATTGATCAGCCAATTGCAATCTGTCTTATCACCTTTAGCGGGATCTTTAGAGTTGTCAGTATGTCAGTGCTCCTTTTTGCCACGTTCTTAGGCACCCTGCTTGGAGGGTGAGCACTTTCACAGTCGTGTTTGGCATTGCAGCCTTGCAAGCAACAGCAAGAACCTCGTAATGATCTACATTCTTCCTGTTGCTATTCTCCATATTCTTCTTCGTGTCATATGGACACTTGACATCTATTAGGTATAGCATCCTAGATCCTGGGACGTATACCTGAAGATCCACTCGGTCTTGTGAAGAAGCATATCGACACTCAACATTTATGTGGACTTTGCAGTCCATATACTGAGTTATTTGCTCCCCCATACAATAAAGGACCGAGTTGTGCCTATAATTCCAGAACCCTTCACTGTACTTACAACATGTAGGTACATGGACCAAAGTTTACTCATTATGAGGGCATCTATGACAGTGTCCCATGTTCTTAGTGATACCCGGTCGGTAGTTAACAGGCACTATGTAGGTCATTTCCATGTGGTAAAAGTACCACTCGCTATGATTCAACCCTCCCCCATAAACAGCGCTATGGAAGCTGATTGTGGATTGCAAGCTTCTTGCAATCCATCCAGCGCTGCTTTGTATGTTCCATTTGTGTGTCAAAGATTTCTCTACCAATCTTCCTATTGTCTTGGACACACTGGACTTCAAAAGGGGGGTGAGGAGCATATTCTCACTCGTTTCGTCTCTCATAACTTCAATTTCGCCATTGGGCAGTCTTCTCTCCCACACCAGTGACTGATGCAGGTGCAGACATATGTCCTGTTCATTCTGCACCAGACTTACCGAAATCTGGTGCAGTTTCTTAATATTATAAATGGCGAACTTGATTTTCGCCCACCAGTTTTTGATCTTCCCCGACTGCGTCCCAGCGTTCAGCCAGCGTATTGCTGCCTGGATCGACAAGAGACGTGTCTTTCGGGGGCCTGTCGCTCCCCGCTGAAGGGAGAAGACTGCAGCATCCATCGTTGTCGTATCACTACACGCAATCATTTGGAAACTGTGGGCCAGTGACTGTATCAAATATTTGTCAAGTAACGATTTGATACCGACCCCCCATTTTGTTTTGGCGTGTATAGATACACATTTGATGTATTCTTCTGCAGTCCCAACACATTCTTATGCAACAGTCTGATCACATTGTCCAGCTCTTGCCATCCAGGGTCCCGTACGGAATATAAAAGACCCTGAAGGCAAATATGAGCTTGGAGTGCAGGTAGACCATGTAAGCTTGCAGCTTCTGCCAAGGAAACATTGCAATGATTTCCGGAAAAGCGCTGCAATATGTCTGGATCCTATTATTTGGATTATGTGGGATCGCTATCCGTGCACATTTGGAAGGTCTGAATTTAATTCCTAATATATTGGTCAACTCAACCGATTTATCTACCATTAACTGCATGTGACTCTGATTGTCTGCAAGCAGTACAAGGTCATCAGCGTATGCTAAGCAACTCACAAGGTGATTAGCTATTATCATACCGCCATAAGACTGTTTGTCCAGTTCTAACAAGACCGGGTTTATGGCGATATTAAATAACAGCATTGAGAGTGGACAACCCTGTTGCACCTCCACGAAAATCGGGATCTGACCTGTCACCGTGTTGTCACATTTGTACGCCGATGAACAGTCCTTGTACAACTGTCTTATCAGGTCACATGAGTCGTCTCCTACACCCATTCTACTTAGCAGTTTCAGCATGATTTCCACCGACACTGAGCCAAATTCATCAACATTGTCTAACATTGTCGCGTGGAACTCAGCTCCTATTAACTGAGAGTAGTACTTGTCCAGGATCGCCCTAATGAGAAAGTTGTGCTCAGCACAATCATCATGCGGTCCCAGACTTTCTGCAATGGGTACATGAGTTTGTTGTCCACAATCCATCTATTTAGTTGATCTCTTAGAAGTGTAACCGATATTTTATAGGCACACTCTAAGAGAGCTATCAGTCTCCATGATGTACATATAATGTACATATTAAATTAATAAATTAAAATTTATAATTACATTAAAAATTAAATAATGCATTCAAAAATTATTTATAATTGAATTATATTTGAAATATTTCTGATATGAAGATTTTTAAAAGTTAAAAGGAAATAAGTTTTCAAAAATCTTTAAATTTTGATAACAAAAATGTTATAAAATTAATTTTTTAAATTCCAAAAAAAAGAAATAATAAATGAAGTATTCGTATTTATATTACATTATATTTATATTTAAAAGGTTTGGGTGAAAGAAATAATGTTCATCGAAAATTTGGTGTTATGACTCCAAATTTTGATATCGAACCTAACAATAATAATTATTATTTTTATAATGATTAATAAAGTAGTATATTGCACAACACCAAATAAGAAGAAGAAGTAAATTGAATTATATATTAAAATATGGCTATTGACACAAAACAGTTGTTTAGATAATCATTAAAACACTCAGAGAACGGTTTTCAAATTATTTTTCTCCATCATTCCCTTCAAATTAGTCTAAAAAATAAGAGTAAACGAGATATAATTTCAAACAAAAATTAGAAAACTTCAGAATTCTTAAAAGTTTTAGTTTCATAGTTTTCTTGCATTTCTATATCCTCAACGAGGTAGTTTTTCCACAGATTTCGGAATGGAGGGGAAATGAATTGAAATTGAACTTTCGGATCTTTTTCAGATTCTTAAGAAAAATAAACATGTTTAAACATAAAATTATCGATACTTGTTAAAAGGCTGACCGTTATTCCCACTACCATAACGACAAGCCATCCTATCAGTGTATACCAAATATATGAGATTGCATACAAATTCTGTATTCCTTGGAGTGGTTTACCCATGGCAGTAATATCGTAACTTAAGAAAACTTGTTTCAAATAAAGTTCTAAACGACTCTTACGTTGTTGGATTTGTTATGAAACCTTGGCCAGAACAATTAGAATTCTTTAAGACGAGCTTTGGATGTTTGATATCATTCGCATATGCACCCAATCCAATCCAAAATACAATTATTTGAGCAACAATATGACCAGAAATAGCTCCCTAATATATCAAATTATTCCCAACTAGAATGAAAATTTGTAATACTTTTGTATTCGTAAATGGAAAAAATAACCCGAGACTAAATGTCCCTAAAGTAGGCCCAGATAACATTCCAAATACTCCTAATGCTGCTTCTAATATCTTCGATGTTAAGGAACTAATGTAGGCGAAGAACAGAGTTAATATTCCGTAAAGAATAACTAATTTAACAAAAATAATAAAGGACATAAAATTACTTTATTTTAAGAATAAAATTTATTAAAATAAAATATTATTGAATAATTTTAGAAAATTAAACCTTTTTTGGATTGTGTCCTTGATGACTAATGTTAATTAATGACTATTTTAAGTGTCTCATCACGTGTAATATGAATCAAAACCCTTTTAAAGAAAAAACACTCATTTTTTTTACAACCCATCCAGTGGTGAAGAATCTTACTCGATAAACTTTATTTGTGGATGCTCACTAATCCGTGTTTCGAGAAGAGGGTTTATCTGCCATGAAAGAGAAAATGATATTCAAGTTTTATGTAAGAACTTAAACAAGTCTCTTGGGCGGTTTACTAAAACCAACTTTATTGATATTTAAAAAGAATAAATAAAACGTAGAATAAAAAGATTATTTTTAGTTATGAAAAGAATTCTAATATGCATGAATTACTTTGATATTAAATTGAAATCATGACATTTGGGATCTGTATCACAGAAAGGTCTTTTAAAGTAACATCTTTCTAAATATTATATCGGCTTAAACAGTCATTGTATCATATAAACTTTTTGTAAAGAGTAGACTGACATTATACATTATCGTGTACAAATTAATCCACTAAAATGAATTGTTGTTTTAATATTATTTTATTTAAACCTTTCTTCTTTATAAATTTATAGGATAAAGGTAATTTTTGTGGTTAACATCTTCAATAAGGAGGTTTTTCAAAATTTTTATTAAACATCAAATCAAGTTATGTAAAACGCATTTGGAAACCAATGTCATCTCTAATATAAATTATTAAGAACGCCAATATGACTTTTAATATTTCTATTATTACAATAAGTTTGATTATCCTCAAGACAATCTTTGTCCAAGCTTTCTTAAGATTACATCCGTCTAATTAATTAATGACTTTAATCTTATTATCTGAGAAAATGGAGAATTACATGAATTGTTAAAATATTCAAAAATTTTATGGGTTAAAAATTAAAAAGATTATTATTTTTAAATATTAATTAAATTAATTTATTTAAAAATAGTAAGTAAAATTAATTAACTTACTTTACAATTATATTAAATTAGAAATAAATTTAAACATTACATATTTTCAGATAATAAGAATATTAACCAGCCATCTGAGTAGGAGAGACACAATTCCAAATCAACAGACAACATTCAAACACAAAACATCAAACATTCAAAATATTACTCACATAAATGTTAATCTATACTTGTATAAGTTAAATATATTAAATTTAAATCATTTTTATCGAACAGACCATAGATTTCAACCTCAAGACCGAAACATTCAATATTTTAAAATAGTTTTTATAGTCTAAAGAATGTGAAGGCCTGAGATCAAATTAGATCCAAACAGTCGAGATACACTATGAATACAAAAATCATAGTATGAGGAGTTAGTTAAAAATTTATCTCGTCAAATAATTTTTTTAGAAAATTCAAATTTAATATTATAATTTCAAAAATTAAAAAGTGATTTAAAACTACCAAAAAATAAATAATTCAAAAATCTAAAAAAATAAATAATTTCTTTGATTGAATTCCAAGTATTACGTATTTCTTTTAAAATAAACACATTTTAAAATTTTAATTTAAAATTAATAATTTAAATCACAATGAAATATATATACTGAATTGATCGATGATTGCGACAATGTAATTTTTCTTTCTCCATGTCTCTTTTAGTGGTCCACAAATATCAATATATAACTTCTCAAATGGTTCGTTTGCGACTAATGTTATTTGTTTTGCTTTTTTGACATGCTTCACATCGTCCTATTACCTCCTTTATTATTTCATTTCGGTTGGTCATTTCATACTTTTCTGCAATATATTTTATCACATTTTCCGCACCAGCGTGAGAAGGCAACGTGTGTATCTGCATAATCATTTCTTCTCTGTTTGATTCTGGTATCCAAATTGTTCCTTTGTTCGTCTTTATTATACCATCTGTAATCACAAGGTTTTTGTTTTTACCTGTATTTATGTTCATCTTTATTTTTTCCATGACCCATTGATATATATATATATATATATATATATATATATATATGATGTCTACTACGTTTATCCTTCGCGTCTTGATGTTCTGTGTCTTTGCCTCTTCGTGTGTCATTAAACATTGTGTGCACGTATCACACTTGTTCCGTGATAACATAACTGCGTTAGAATGATTTACTCCTTTCTGGAATTCTAGTTGTATATCCAGACTTGGTAAATAGTTTATCAACGTCTGAAATTGCGTTGTAATCGGTTTATTTGTCTTCAGCATGAATGAAACTGCCTTGCGATATGTTCGCAGAATGAATCTCTTTCCGTACAAATAATGGTTGAAATGGTGACAAAAGTAATACATTGCCAATAATTCCTTTCTTGTTATGTAGTAACCTTTCTCATGATTACTCATTGAGTGTGCCCCATATGCAATGACTCTCTCGTTACCATTTCTATCCTTCTGTAACAGTACCGCTCCGATGGTGTCGAAACTAGCATGGGGAAACGAAAATACAAATGACAAAAGCTTTTAAAGAAAATGATATGAAAATTTGTTTAAATTTATGTGATATTATTAATAAAAATTTAGGACCTGAACTTCAACTTATAATACATGTATTGAAATACAATATATTGAAAACAATATAAACGCAACTAAGAAGTAGTGCATGAAAAAGTTTATCAAAAAAGGAGAACATTTTAGAAATATTTTCTAACAGAAAATTTATCGATACTTCTAATAAACCAAGTAAGGGTTTACTGCTTCTCTGTCGTACTTGAGACCATAGCCTAATATTAAGGTATTGTACCAAAGACTTGGTACTGTTTACAGCAATTGTATTCAGAGATACTATATCCTTTAGTAAATAAACATTTTAGTGTACCAGATTAATTTTGAAAGAATAACATATTTTTATAATAGTTTTCAAAAGTATTCTATCAAAAGACTGTTTCCTATAAATAACTTTCTCTTTTGAACACGAGTGTAAATATTTCAATAAATTAATAAAGTAGACTAATAATATCTTATAAAAATTAGTATAAATAGTCATTTTAGTATACTAACACTTATTTATTTGATACATCTATAATTGTGATAGGTAGTCTCCATTTCCTTTACTGTACCTCCCATTTATTATATTGATCATTATACAAATCTTGAGTAATTTTATAGATAAAATTGGCACTTCTGTTCACATTTTTTGGATTTATAAACTTTAAGTTGTTCAGTGGTGATACTTGAGAGATAATAATTAAAATGATTTATAAGTAGTTAACCGATTTGTAATATCTTAATTCATCATTATCATACCTTAATGTCTATTTATAATTGTCAATTTCAAGTAATGCCGAAAAAACCTTTCAAGAACCTGGTGTCCTTGGTTAATTACAGCGGTACAATTTAATAATTTATTCATTTTCATGCATTTGAATATTGAATGATCGAGAACGAATATTGAAATTATTGAAGGGGCCTGGTATCAGAATAAAACATAATATTAAAGCATCAGTAGAAGGAGTAAAGAAGAACCTCATTCTTACAATATAATTTCATCCAATACAAATTATATGTCTGAGAGTAAATCATCAAAAAAGGTTTTCAAAACCAAATATAAGCTTCTTATTTACTTCTTAAAAGTATTCTTGAAAGTTTTAAAAATGCCTGACATTATTTCACTAGGAAAATACATCTTTAATACTTCATTAAGTAAATAAATTCGCGATCTGTATCGATCATTACCAATCAGTATCAACCAAAAAATATATTGAGAATTTCCTTATTTTCCTCTATAGCAGAGGTTCGCAAGCTACGGTTCGTGGGTCTCATGCAATCCATAACTTCATTAGTGTTACGATTTTCCCTGCGATATTAATATTGTACAATTAGAGTTGTCAATATATTTCTGGTCGTTTTCTCAAAACCAGGGTTGCCAAGGATCATTTTCGAAAAGGTATGTTTTGTTAAAGTAGAAAGCTGTGTTCGATGTTGGGAAAAATTGGTAGGAAATAATTAATTTTTACCCTTAAAATGACATTATAAGAATAAGAGT
>MQRK01137026.1:0-13641 GCA_001938485.1 Girardia tigrina | reverse complement strand
GGGGTCATGTGGGGAGAATGCCCATTTTTCCCCTACTTATCACCACAGCTTATGTCGTAAATTATGGCCGTAGACAGCTTTATTTCAACAATGAAAAAGTCCATTCTCTCACGTGGCTTTAGTAGTTGGGAGACAAAATTCCCCCGTGAGAGCCTTGGGCTTTGAGCACTAGTCTATGAGAGGGTAGCCGTGTTCTTATAGAAATCAGGTCGTGTAATTTAATCAAATCCATGGAACACAGTTGGCGTTGTTCCACTAATGCCAGCGGTAGGATCAATCGCTTATCCTTCTAGAGTGAGTCTATGCTTTCTTGATAGCGCTACAGCCAAATCGGAAATTCCGTGCGACAATCGAGCGCCGACATGATCTTCAGCGTTTTCATAGTTTCGTGTTCTTTTAAAGTCACAATAGCTTGTAACGACAAAAAATCACAAGGTCGACAAAACAAAAACTTTATTAACCCAAAACAATTGAGACCCATTCAAATCTTCCATTTATTTCCAATTATTCAAACAATCTCTAAAAAAATTCCTTTCACAACAGGTAGTTTATTTATTTAGCTTGGACAAGGATTTAAACTTTCAATATTGATTATAGCTAGTTAGTTTAAATTTAAGTTTTGCCAAAATAGTTTATTATTTTTTAATTTGAAAATTTAAAAGAAATAAATTAAAAAACTAAAAGATAGAGTAAAAATATATTAAAAAAATAAATACTTATTTAAAATATTACATAAATACTTATTTAATAATTACAGTAATAACAATTGATATATTTTAATAAAATTTATGAAATAAGTTTGAATACATTTTAAAATAAATAATTAACGGATTCGTATTTTAAGAAATAATTTTTTAATAAAAGGGTTTATTGTAAATTTAAATTAATTAGTTTTTATGATAAAATTTTCGAAAAAATGTAAAATAATTTAAGATTTAAATTTCGTAAAATTTCAAAATTTAATCAAAAAAAATTAATGAATTAATTTTGGGTGAAATTTGTTTAAATATGTGAATTATTGATATTAATAAATTTTATGGTGTTAAATTATGATTTCGGAATTTGATAATAATGAAAGTTGCATAAACGCTACTTACATTGATAAAGATTAATATTTGTTCTTTTAAGTATTGTTTTTTTCTTTCTAAGAAATAGTACTTAAAACATCTAAAATACATTTTATCAGTTTGTGCAATGTTTCAAAGTATTTAGAACGAACATTGATATTTTTTCATCTTGAGCACAACACAGAAAGTTTTAAACACAAACTTAAAAGACATTTTAAAGAATTAGCAAAAAAGAATTAAATTGATAATTTTGTCAGAAAACATGTTATTTGTTGCCATCATGATAAAGAAGTTTAAATTAATAATGGGTTATTCTAGTAAATACTGTCAATAAATTCTTAGAGAAAGAGCTTAAACTTAATGGCCATCTTATTCATCCATTTTTACAATATTAAAATGACTTTGAAAATGTTTACAAAAAATCGAATATGTTTACCTTAAACGAAGCAATCTTAAAATTGTATCTACGACCAGGGAAAGCCTTTTTGGCATCACATATTAAAAAAGTTGAATGCCATAACCAAATGGTCTAAGGCTGTGTTCAGGCAAGTTTCGCAGGCATTACCGATCGGTTCAACTTGACTCGTTGCTATTAGCTAAGATCTAAATATTTCATTTTAATTAATTTATAGTTAATTAATAAATAAATAACTTCGGGGGTGATATTCAACTTAGGTGGTTTTAAATTAGAAATTTTAAATAAAAATTTGGAAATACCATTAATGCATTATCGAATAAATATTTATGAATTAATTTTAAAAATTCATAAATTTAGCTAAATAAATCTAAAATAATATTATTTTTATGCCATAAAACTTACAAAAATAAATAACATTTTTGTGATTTATGAACTAAAAATAAATTCCTTTTGAAAAACAATGACTGAAACAAAATGTAACATAATGACGATCGTTTGGCCAGGAAGCAAGATCATCCAGCAAACGGGAACTGTAAAAACATATTTAATTTTATCATTTCATTCCAAATGTGTTTCAATTAATCTCCATTTAAAATAAATAAATAATCCCACGCGAAATAGAATGTACTGTTTAAGTAATGGTAACATCAAGAAGTTTTTGTGCTTCACATTTTTTTAAAATTAAGATGTGGTTAAGAAAAGTAATCCACAAGAATTTCAAATGTTAATTCTAAAGAATGTGATTGATTTATTAAAGCTAAAGAATTTGTATAATCAATAAATAATCCGTAGCAATCTCTAAATTTTCATTGAATCAATCAAAATATTTTTTAGTCCATGGATTTGTCCTATTGTACGCGGAAAATATATGGGTCAACTTGATAAATATGTATTAACTAGCAAAAGAGCCGTCATGTGTGATGAGTGAGCTAAATTTTCATCTTTGAAAGTTTTTATTTTATTCATAAATTTATTTTTCAAATTACATTTGAACCCTTTTCTAAAAATTTCAAATTAATGTTATTTAAAAATCAAATTTTCTGTCTTGAACGATTACCAACTACTTCATCATATTTTTCACTATATACATAGAGTTTAACATGAAAAAATAGGGACAAATATTATTTGATTAAATATTTCTTTAAAACATTTTCTATTATATTTATTTTTGAAAAATATTTTATCAAGGTTATCAATAGTCCTAAATTACTTAAATTTTCACTTTTAAATATTTTAGATTTGCATTATTAATAAAAAATTTATTTGTAAAAGAAATTTTGATATTATTATTAATAACTATGGCAACCAAAAGTTAATAAAGTCAACTTTTATTTCCAATGAAAATAAGAATTTAGGTGCTAAGCATGCATTTTTTAGTATGGGGAGCAACTTTTGTTAGGTTTATTAGGTCAATTTTGTAGGTCTATATAGTTCGTTTTTATTTGAGAAAGTGAATTAGAAAAGTTGTAAAAACTGAAAAATTTGAAATAAATTAAAAAAATTGTCAATTAATCAAAAAAAGTTTTTAAAATATTTTGAAATTTAAAAAAAAATTTAAAACATATGTTTTTGTTTGTTTATTTTAATTATAATAATAAACTTGCAGAAAGTAGCAAAATCAAAACTTGAAAAAATTGAATTTTATGTAAAGAAATATCTAATGAAATTCGTTGCCTCTCCGTCTGAGAATCTTTTCTGCAAATTGTGCAATGTAGTAGTCAACAGCGAAAAAGAGTTCAACGTTATTGCGCATATAAGGCACGCGAATAGAATTCCTCAAGAGAACCCGAAGCAGCAGTTCATCTTCGTTGATCAAAATTCTTCTTCCGATAAACTGGTCAAAGCATTTCTGAAAGCAAATATTCCACTTACTAAATAACGATGCTGTAGTGTACATCATTAAATCAAATCTTTGTAAATATATACATTTTTTATTCATCCCATTTTGTTGAACATTTTATAATAAAATTCACGGTTAAATCCGAGATAAAATTCAAAACCAAGAAAAAAACACGGCCGATCCGGTAAACAAAGCGATCAGATATTAAGCGACGATATTAAAAGAGACGACAGCATTAGAGAACCATCAGATCACACAACATGACCATCGATAAACTTCCGGTTTCAAACCCGTTCAGAAGCCCTCACCAGTCCGCTGAGAAATCATCATCACCCTGATAGGGGATTCATTCAATTCGACGCTTATGGTCGGAGTCAACGAATGCGCAAGCAATAGCATAACCTTGCTGCAAACAGCAAACCACCGTCGATTATGTTTCACCTGGGGCGCCAAACCACTCAGACCTCATCTAACCTGGTTCGAACATGGTATTCATGGTCAGGCGTTTATTATCTTCAACTACACTCTACCGGTGGGTATGGACATAAAAGACGACAACGACCTAGATAATAACACAATATTGCTGCCGGCCACACCGTTACCGCATTTTATAGATGCCAACTGATCACCACAAGGCTGGTTAGACATCATAGAAATGCGCTTTCGGGCTAATCGGATTACGAATAGAACTACAATGTTCCATCAGGCACTGAGTGCTCTCCTTCCATCCGAATTACTGCAGTCCGTGGCCAAACAAATCAGTTCGATAGAACAGCTCTTATAGATGCAATCAAAGACTTGTATCTGGAATTTTTCAGCTTCAAAATTTTGGAAAAAATAAAAGCAACTGTCTTCAACAATAAAGTGATCCTGATTGCTGATGAAGCGGAAATACGAGGCGAAATTTATTTTTGTAACACAGCTTGAATTGTTGAAGGAACCATCAAAAATTTACACTATCGGCGTACATGGATGAATGCAGTTCAATATTATTCAAAGCATTTGCCTGAAATTCGTGAAAAAGTCAAGAATTTCCAAGAAGATGGAAAAATTATACAAAATGTCAAAAAACCGTTTCAGTTGATAATTTGACATTTTAATTGTCTCAAATCATTAGATTATACGATTACATTGTTAATTTACCAAAGGAAAGCGAAAATACAAACCTTTATATTTACAAATGTGACTCAAAATTCAAAAACATATCGATTTTGCAGAAGACCTAGCTGAAATCAATCAATACATTATCAATAGATTGTCGAAAAATGATATTTTTTCATTGTGGGAAGAGACAAATCAACAAATGTCTACTTAAGCCCATGCACTTTTAATGAAAGCGCCATGATCAATCACTTCTGGTGAGAGAAGTTTTTCTAGATTAAAAAAAATTTCTTCTAAAAAATTTGACGTAAAAAATGCTAAAAATTACTCTTTTTGTTTAACAAACGATATTTAATGGTAATGTTTTCTAGATATTTATTTTTTTTTTGAATTTTATGGTCTATTTTTAAATAAAAGTTAATTGTTTTTTATGAGTCAATTTTTAGTTTATAGGTAAATTAATTTAGGTCAATTAAGTCTAGTTTATAGATCAATTTTTTGATTGCCCTATTAATAACGAAATTTTGCAAATTTATACTAAATTGATTTTTAGCAATATAATTAGTACTTAAGATTTAGAAATCGTCATTTATTAATTTAATTAATGTTATTTGTATTGTCAAAAAAATTCTAACGAAATTCCTTTTAAGAATCATCCAAATCCAAATTATTCGTAATCGGTGTTGACTTAACAATTTAATGACCTGAACAGTTTTCAATCGATTCCATCAGCTTTCAACGTCTTTCGTGAAAGGCGCTGTACCCACAGAACCGTCTCAATGTGGGCTAACCAGATTTACCACTACATTAGTTGGCTTCGCTAGGGTTCCTCCACAATTAAAATTTTTAGCGTGACAGTAAAAATAGTAAACAAACCCACATTTTAGATAAATATTTTATATACAGTTACGATTCATTATCGACGTGAGAATCACAAATATAATAAAGAAAAATTATTACTGAAAAGAAATGAAATAGATTGGAGGCACGGCTTCCGCTCCCGGGTCTTCCTAGTATGTATATATGAATATAAATAATCGATATTATAATAAACCTTCCAAGAGAAACAAGAACAGTTTCTAATACGGAGAACCACACAAGATCCTCAGGCTTATTTCACCACACTAGGTTGAAATTCAATTTCCAAATGGAGTGAAATGAAAACGCATTGAATTGATCGAACATTGGATGGCTTCCAGTGAGGTTGGCAATTACTCTTGATTGATTTATTTATTTTAATAAAAAATCTTGGAAAGTGTTATGAAAGATTGTAAGAATTGCGTAACTTCTATGGATGCATAACTCAAACCTCAACGTGTGTAAAAAGTTCATATAAATTGTGTTTATATTTACATAAACTATTATATCATTGCAATCATATTCTGTATAAAAGCGATTTTTTTAATTCTCATAAAGTAACTAACTTATGGTCATCATCATTTTTTAGATAGTGGAAATAATGATTCAACAACTTTTACACATGTTGAGGTTGGAGTTATGTATATATAGAAATTTGGCCTCTCATCTCTTTCAAGAATGGTATTGAGCCTATAGGCTCTTTAGATGGTCCACCCAAACCAAATAAGTCTATAAGCTCCCCAATAGGCCTCCTACAGGGACGTCAGCCTTTTGCTTCCGCGCACGCTTTGGCAATCCAGTTAGAAACGACCAATCATGGATAGTAGTACCATGATTCTACATCCCTTTGGCTATGTAAGTTGACTTTACACATCCGCAAAACGGGCATCTGAAGGTTCCTCTCACAGTTAGATCTGTAAGGCGGTAGTTCAGATGGGTTTCTAAAGGACTCGCTTCTAACTCTTCTATCGAAGTAACATTCGGATCGACCATTGGTACTTGAGTTACATTGTCTTCTGGTATCGCGTTCAGTGGTTGATTCCCTTCTTCTGATTGTCTGAACTGATTGGTTCTGCTCGGAAAAATTTGGACTAATTATTCATCTTCAATTTTGTGCGCTGTTTTGAAATGTCTTATGAGTCATCTTTTGGTTTTGTAGTTCTTACGGCATGGATGGCAATTGAATTCCTCCGACTCTTCTTCTTGAAGGACTCTTGGTCTATGATCTTGTTTCTCGTATTGATTTAATTCTGTCTGTTCCACGAATTCCCTGAAACAAGATTCGTATGAACATTGAAATAGTTTCATCCGCGGTCTGATAAGTTTTGGCATGTCTTCTGATCTTCGCCCAATTATTCACCTCTCACATATTATTGAGTCGATCCTATCTTTCATCTTGAGTTGAGCGCTTTCCTGCTGAATTAATATTAAAATATCATAAAAGGAAGCGTTTTCTCCAAAAAGCCATTTCGTGTGGACTCTTAGGCATTATTTGATTTGTTTCTTCTTTCTTCCTGAGATTTTCTTACCCTTTGTCATTGAGGATTCAATGACTCTTTTCAGGATCATCGGACCATTGCCAGTAGCTAAGAGAGCGTGGAACGGGAGTCGTCTCTTTGCTAGAATGTCCATTGGGTGAGGTAGCCCAATTGTGATGGTATACATTCTGATCTTCTGATCCTTCCTTATCCCCAACACTAGTCGAGTACCATGATTGTGTAGGCTCTGCAGTTTCTTTACCAGTGTGTAGGTAGTCCTCGAATTTTCACACCCATAGTATACTACAGGTAGTATACAAACTCTCAATAAATTTTCACTTGCTTCGGATCGTTAGTTTTGGACACTTCAGGATAGGCATCAAAGTTCGTAGCTTGCCGTACCCTTTCCTTATTCTCTCTCTGATATCTGCCTCACAAGTTCCGTAAGAAGATATTATTGATCCAAGGTAACAGAACTCGGTAACCCATTCGATTCCAGACATCATCTCGCAACCTGCTGTATGCATTTTTGAGTCACCATTTAGATTCATAATCTTGGTCTTTTTTCTGTTGATCTTTAGACCCAGTTGCTGGAACACTCCGTTCAGAATACGTAGATTTCTTGTTAACTCATTATAGTCTTTGTCAATGAGACAAAGGTCATTTGCATACGTTAAATGATTGATCTTAAGTTCGGTTCCGTCCTCATTTCGTAATTGTACCCCTCCTGTTATGCCATTTGCTTCTGCTAGTTTGAGTGCTCTATCAAACACAATATTAAACGATATCGGTCCCAGAACACAACCCTGTCTTACGTCTTTGCACATTGTGAACTTATGTTTACCAATCAAACCCTTGATTCCCTCGTGAAATTGGGTAATCATGCTGATTATTCTGCCATTTATCCCCAGTTTTTTAGGCATGTCCAAAGCACATTTCTTGGTACACTATCGAAAGCTTTCTCCAAGTCTATGAAAATTACATATACGTCTAGGTTTCTGTACCTTGCTTTTTCCTGAATCTTCCGAATAATACGTATTGCATGTTGCGTTCCCCTACCGCTCCGGAAACCAAATTTCCATTCATCAATTTCTCTTTCAACTATCGGGATAAGTCTATTAACCCGTGCCATTATCTTTCGTCCAACTTCAAGCAAGAATATCCCTCGGTAATTGTTGAGGTCATTTCTTGAACCCTTTCCTTTATATATTATCACCACCTTTGGTTCTTTCCAACTTTCCGGGAAGTCTACTCTTCCCTCCCAAATGTGTTCAAAGCATTCTGTCAGTTTGAAAACAAGATTATGACCTCCCCTTTTGAATAATTCAGAAATTATTCCATTCGTTCCTGCAGCTGTTCCGTTCCTTAGCTGTCCAATTGCGCTTCCAACTTCCTCTACTTGTGGCACTGCATCTAGGGAAGCATTCTGTTCTGATAGTCCGATCAGGTTTTCGACATCCAAGAGATTTATCGACTGAAAAATCTGATTAAAGTGTGAGGTGATCACCTCGTCTGGAACTGATCTGTTTACTGTACACAGGGTGTACTCCCGACTCTCAGCGTTGCTGAGCATTCTAAGCTCCATGAATAGGTTACGTGTATTACCCCCTACATGGTTCAGGATCTCTTCTATTTGCGTTCCCAAGATTTTCACCCTATTTCGTTTCCATTCCCTCAACTTTCGCAGTAGATGTTTTCTTGCTGTTTTCCAGATTTGGTAAGTTTCTTCGCTACGTCTTCTAATGAAGTCTCTTCTACTGAACCATTTTCTTTCAAGAAACTCTTTCAATTCTTCAAGATGCCCATGCAACCATCGCTTATTCATTGGGATGTTGCCTCACACTCTGGTGTTTAAATGCAGCTGAGATTATTCCTTTCCATACTCTTCCAACTGTTATCCATCTCAGTCCACTCTTTCGTCAGTTCATCTGTAATTGATTCTTTCTTCTCCATTAAAAGTAATTTGTCCAGTTTTCTCTGCCTTCAAGGTTTCCTTCTCTTAGATCTTTTCTTTTTAGAAATTACATTTTTCTTACAATCTTTCATTATACGTTCCAGGATTTATTATTGGTAAAATATACATTAAAAATATATGAATGCTTTCTGTTCTGAACAAACATATATACTGCTAAATATATTACAATGAATTGGTCTTTCATATGTATTGGCACTATAACTAATCTCTTGGATCTTCGGCGTTCGAATTTCATCTAATAATGATGATGTACACTTAATATATATAATAGAATATTATTTTTCAAATATTAATCTTTCGACAGATATATTTTAAAATTGATATAATCCAACGACTTCTCACATCACTTACAAGTGACTATCAAGCAAAACCAAATTGATTAAAAGAAGATGAAACAGCTTTTTATAAAAGGTTTAATGAGACGGAAAGAATTTTGAAGTGTTTTTATTTTCCTGTCATTACTATAGTAAGTCAAATTGATGATGCAATTCTTAAATGATTTATGAAAGAAAATTCGTTTAATGTTGTTAGAAGACAAGATTCAACACTAAAATATATTTAATATCTGACATACAAACATAGATGATATTTATAATAAGAGTCAAAGGTTCACTCTGTTCTCGACTCAGAAATAGTTGCGTATTAGAAATTTTCTAAATTTGATGATCGCTCAATATTATCACTGCCACAAAGATCAAACATTTACAAAGAACTTTGACTCTTGACAATGATGACATTTTCTTTTATATGTTAAATATTTTTCTTCAAGTTAGGTATCCTTCAATTGTTACTATTTGAGCAAACGGACTGCACTTGTAGGAATGAGACAAGAAAGAAGGAAACACTCCAACAAACGAAAATTGACAAGACTTTTAGACGACACAGCATTTATACAAAAAAGAAATAATTTTCTTACCAATATATTTAAATCAAATATCAATTTCCAATTATTATTGCACCGTTGTTGTTAAGTCGATCAAATCACGGTTATCCATATTTATTATTATATACAAATTCATATCATCTCACTTTAAATCAGTAAGAAACAGTAACAAGTGCAATAATACCACAAATAGATTGTTACATAAGCGTTATTGTAAAATGATGTTCCAGTGTCATATAAAATCAACAGAACAAACACTTCCCAAACACAAGTAGAGAACAGTTGTCAAAGATTATGCATGAAACTTGTCAAAATACTTTCACCTTGAAACCATATTTTAAAGCCAATTAATAATAGTCTGTTTTTGTTATTAATCGATAGACAAGCACAAAAATAAAAAAGAAGAGAAAAAGAAAAGTACAGTGCAACGGAAAGAAAACAAAAAACAACAAAAACATAATACTCAATGTTAAAATTTGAATTACAAAGAGAAAAACATCGAGCAATCATTGTTTGAATAATAATAATTAATAATAGTAATAATAAAACGCGTAGGATTGGATCAATGAATGGACAAACGATAAAGTACTTCTACGAATAGAAGACATCTCAAAGATCAGTGATAATTAATATGTTCTATCGACAATCGGGAATAATTGACAAATCCATGTATACATAAAATAATTAATAATCAATTTACAATCAAAAAATTTATATAGAACTAATTAACAATAATAATAATACTAATAATAATAGTATTAAAAATAAAAGTAATAATAATAAATCCTATAAATATTGTTCTGATTTATCCGTCAGTGTTGATAATACGAACCAATACATCCATAAAGGTTGATAAAAACACTAATTCAAAGATTGATAATGGAATAATACAAAAACCTATCTTTCCTGAAAAATATAATCACTAATTAAATGACTCCATAATAACAACTCTAACATCTTTCTTTTTCCGTTTAAAAATATTACAAAAGAAACTCTTAGATGGAGGTGGAGGAGGAAGATCTGGGTTTAGATCGTCGACCAACTCATTAGTGTCTGGTTTAAACAAAATATTGAGATCTTTAAAGCATTCCGTTTCTATAATCTAAAAAGCTTATATTAATTGAACAGTAAAAATGTTACAAATACAAACAAATATAATTTGTTACAAATAAAGGGATAGATTAGAGTAGCAATTCGAAAGGTAAGTAAAACAGAACATAAGCAAAAATATTTAATTAAATACTCAAATATTTTACTTTACGGTTTATAAGAATTCCTTTAAAACATTTTGTAGTAACAACGTAACATAGATATTAACTAAAATAAGTACATAGTAATTCAGTCCAAATCAGATCAATTCGTTTAAAAAATAGAACTTCTTTATGACAAATTTATGAGACAACGCTCGATGAATTTACTACACCAAAGTAATTGTTCAAGAAGTGTTTAAGATGTAATTTTTATTCATAATAAGAGGGTATATGGAAAGAGGGATGAAAGATCAAACTTCAGTAAATATAAGCACCATTTAGACCAGGGGTATCCAACCTTTCGACTTCTCAGGTTCACTTTAAAAAATCTGAGTTGTCGTGAGATGCACAAAAATATTGTTTGATCATTAATTTAAAAAACTTAAAAGCCAAAATATTAATTAATTAGAAAATCGACATTGATTTCTTTGTTAATTATTTAAAATAATAATCATTAACTAATTTAAAAAAATCATAAGCTATAAAAAAAATAATTAAAAATTAAATGAAAACTAATCAATTTATTATTATTTAACAAAATTAAAATAAAATTAAGAAAGATTAAAATTTACATAATCACCAATTTGGTTCTCAAAACGTTCGTGAATAATGCAATTTTATTAGTAAAAACCAGTTGTCAGAGTTCTATTTAAAGTTCCACTTTCTCAAAACCGATCTGAAGGTGTAAAATTTCGACATAAAACTATTAACCCTTTCAACATTGTTGGGACATATTGTCCCAGAGCATACCCTTTCAACAAGATTTTTTATTTCCGTGATCCATGTTATAGCCCAAAATATTTTTTATAATTTATTTTGACTAGATTGAATAAAACAAAAGATTATTGCAAAATAAATAATAGGACATATTGTCCCAGAGAATACCCTCTCAATACTGTTGGGTCATACTGTCATAGAGAATTTCTAATAATTACTAAAATAATTTTAATGCTTACAAATACATTGGGACCTGGGATTTTCATATTGTAGAAGGATCATAGCTCGTAAACAAGTCAAAATCTATCTGCTTTGTTGCTGTTTGCGGTCCGCAAATCCCCATTTTATTTTTTCTGTGCAACTTTATCAGTCTAGATGTTACTTGCAAACAGTAGATACGAGTCACGCTTAATATGAACTGTGTTTTTATGGGCAATGCTCGGAATTGTGAAGTAAGCTATTTATAATTTTATTTTACTTATTTATATTTATGTGTGCATCAATCGTTTTTGAGTTTTGTTTTAAAATTTTCGCTTTAGAATGGATAAATTTTTGTCAGGACTCCAAGACATTGCGGATAACATTGATTTCGAAGAAGAATTCTCATCATTTAAAGACAGTGATGATAGTGTTATAGATAAAAACTACATACAAACTTCTGCCGACAATGATTCGTCAAGTGGAGTTGACGATACTAAATATTCTGAAGATGAAGGATTCAACGGCAAAAATGAAAAGGAAATCGGAGTTCCAAATAGTGATTTAGGAGTTGCGTTTGACTGAATTATAGAAACTGAAAATTTTATACCGAAACATTATATTCCACAAGAAAAACAAACCATTGTACTGTGTAACATAACAAACAAATCTTCAGAAATGCTGTGTTCGAATTATTTCATAAAAGCTTGTTTGTATGGATTGTCCAATGCACCAATCAACGATTAGAAATTGTAGAAAAAACATCTAAAAGAAGTATTCAAAAAATATCGAGTGCAGAAATAATGATCGCGCTCTCATAATGAGCTACAATCGTTTACCAGCATATCGCATGTATTAGTCCAACAAATGATGATGAAATTAAGTGTCATATCTAGGGATAGATGTATGTTACTTCTATAAAAACTGTACTTCAATAACCCTGAAAAACCAAAAGATGCTTCCATGGCGTATTACATAGAAGAAGTATTATCCTGTTTAAACAAATCTTTTTTGTTTACCAGAAGGTATAGTACGTATTAATCAATTGACGAGACGATGACAAAATTCAAAGGAAGATCATCGATGAAACATATACTATCATATGCTGCCGTTAAAACGTGCATGAAGACTAGAAAAAATGCTCCAAAACTTGAAGGTAAACTACAGAAAAGAGACAGTCAAATGATGACATGTAAAGAAGGGATAATTTGCACTCTTTGACAAGACACTAGAGAATTCTTGGTAGTAAGTAACGGTCACAGTGGTAGTATAGATACTATAAAAAGAAAAGCAAAAGATGGCAGAAAAAATAAATTACTTTTCTCGATTAAATTATGTTTTATAATGAATTTATGGGAGGCATCAATCACGCCGATCAAATTATTTCAATGTATGATTTGGATCGAAAAAGCTCCAAATGCTGGCAAAAGGTTTTATTTCATGACTGCAATATACATATATGCAATATATACATATGCATTATACATATGTATAATGCATATATAATATACAAAGAAATCAGACAATCAAAGCAGCTGTTTTGTAATGATTATGAATAGTGTGATCCACAACAAAAGAGAAAACAAAAAGGATGTTTTGTGACTTTGGAATAATGTTTAACCAACTTCGGGGAAGAAAGAAATGATTGTTACAGGAGCGGCAAGAAGAGTTTTAATTTTTCGACAACTCTTCATATTTGGATGCAAAGAATTATAAGATTAGTAAAAAAAATGAAATTATGGCTTCTTTTGATGTTGTTAGTCTTTTCACGAATGTTCCTCTGAGGGAAACGATTGATTTATGTTGCAATCTTTGGAAAGATAATGTTGGTGAACACCATCTTATCGATGAAGTTG
>MQRK01136996.1:0-11301 GCA_001938485.1 Girardia tigrina | reverse complement strand
ACCCAGTTTTAATAATAATAAACACCCAATAAACACAATAATAATAATAAACTGGGTAAAGTGACTTATGGCCACCCCTGTATATTTCAACGGAATTCTATCCTCACCTAAACGAACAATTCCCTAACAGACAAAATTCAATCAACAATTCTCAATTATTGAAGCACCAACATCTGTTTGGAATGTTTTTAGAACAACCAATAACTAAATTAAAACTATTTCAAACTTCGTCATTCCACATCAGATTATACTTTGTTGTTCGAACTCATTACTAACGAAGATTCTAATCTTACCCCACCTTAATTAACATTTTCTTCTACTCAACTCTGTGGTTAATGTGATAACTTTTTTGACCTTTTCGTTTAACCTTTCTGTAAAAATAGTTCGGTTTATTTATACATTACTTGTTAAAGAACTTTTCAATTAATTTTTTATACTTGCATTTTTATTGGGTTAAAGCTGATTACACTAATTAATTTAATAATTGGTTTGGTCACTTTGATCAGTTCTCATCAAATTAAATTTAGGACAAAAGTAAATTTTTCTAACAAAATACTAATAGTTAAACGAAAATATTAGGAAAGGATTAACAAATAACAGAAGAACTTTATAAAATTCGAAAACTTTATAAAGGATGTGTTAGAATTTATTTAACTGCAAAGAATTGTTAAATACTGTTTGTATCTTATATCCGTTTTACAATATTTCCTGTTTTTAGCAATATGATATCCGTCTATAATAAAGATTCTTTAGGAGTCCATGTTTTTGAATTATCTTACTGAAATTGAAGGATGTAGAATGATGTTCGAAGACAAATTAAATACATTTTTAAATTATGTAGAATTACATTTTCCAGGTTAAAGAGGTAAAAGTGCTTTTTAAGTCTTTGATAATTAAAAAAAATAACAAATAATTACCAAAGGCCCACTGGGTTGCCATAGTTTTAACGAACTAAATGCAGAGTCTGGATGGAAAGCACCTAAATTAAAAAATATAAATAAATAACTATTGCTATTTTTGTAGCAAAATTATTCATATGTTGTTAATTTTCACGTGTTAAATTTATATAAATTCAACTTATCAATGGTTTATATGCACTACGCTATCGAAAAAATAAATAAAATTGTAAGTATTCATTTGAGCTCCGGTGCTAAAAACGTTAAAATAGTTTGTAATAACTATTTACTAAGATATAAAAATATATTTTAGATTATTAACAAACATTTTAATGTTAAAATATATCTTGAACACACATATATACATATATAGAAAACAATTTTATTGTAAATTTATTTCATTATAATATTAATATTTATTTTATATTTTTGAAAAATAATTTATTTAAAGTTTTTTCAAAAAATGATTATTGTAGATGCTTTGGAATTTCATTTTCCTTCATAAAAATCATAATGTACTGTGTAAGCTAATAAAATGTTAATTAATGGGAGATTTAATCAGTAAATATTAAAATTTTTAGGATTTTATATGTTATTAATGGCAATTTTTTATTTATTTTTGTGAGGAATATTTTCACAAGCATTTTAAAAATTATTGGGAGAGAGTGTCATGTGAAGCATTGTTGATAAGATCATGTGATCCTAAAATCAATGTTCAAACAGCACTCTCAACTAATTTGTTAAGAGTTTTCGATTAGACTTNNNTAAGTGATTGCATAATCATTCATTTCTTATATAAAAGCAATAAAAAAGAACATAATCAGTGATCTGATGATGACGGTTAAACCGTCGAAATATATTATCCTAAAATATATTTTTAAATGCCGTTTATTTGTTTATAATAAAAAATTGACATCTTTCTCAAGTTTATTTGTAATGAAAAATTTGTTCGAATAATTGTTTATTAACAAACATTAAATAAAAGTTATCAATTTAGAACGATGTCGAATTACAAGAGTTTTGCTGAAAGTTGTCCAAAAGACAATTCTGATTGTATTGAAAATAAAAGTTCGAAAACCCATGTTGGTGTTCTTAATAATTTTAAATAAAGATTTTATGTTTTGACACAGCTTTACTTTGCTAATTTTGAATATTAATTAAGGTGACCCAACCAAAGCGCCCCCGACAAAAGCGCCCATTAATATACTATTATTATAAAGTTATTTGCCGTGTTTATAAATAAGTTTTAACAGCCAGTGAATACTAGAAAAATAGCATCTTTTTTTTATATTTTATATTTTATATATTTATATAATATTATATTTATATTTATATATTTATACATTATTTATATATTATATTTTATATTATCTTTTATATTTTATAAAATCTTTTGTAAATAAATCGTATGAAATTATTTATAAATTTCACACATCCGAAGAAACTGGGAAGTCCTAAACTTTTTCAAAACTTTGTTCAAAAACTATTAGATTTTTAGTAATGATTTTAAAACATTTTGGAACAAATCAGCCATAAAGGAAGAAAGACAGTTTTTATTGTAAAATTTTATTTTAAAACAATGTCAAGAAGAGATTTGCGCACATAAACGTATAACAATATTAGTTTAAATTATAAATTAGATTTGTAATATTACTTTTAAACTGATGAGAGTAAAATAAATAAATGTATGATAAAGTATTGTTGTCACCTGAGGTACCAAAATCTACAGTTGAAAATATCCTCCTATCAGAAGAACCACAGGAAAGCATCCCATACGAGTTGCCATCGGTTGAGTATATGATTATATCATCCCCGAGATGCTGCCTCACTGTATCGTAAAGAGTCCTCAAATAATTATCGTCGCAAGTATAAAATGATCCATATTCATTTTCGACCTTACAAACAGTAAACTTAATACAGAACCAAAAAAGAAAATAATTATATTATTACCTGTACCATTATTATTGATCCATTATTTTGATATAGATGCGGTTTTAATATAGGCAACAAAACTGAATACCATTTCAAAACTGCTGACAGATATTCTAAAATAATTTTTTTCATTTAATTGACATATTTTTATTATTTACTCTATGGTGATATATTAACACATTGTACACTGATTGAGAGTTAACTCGTGTTTGCACTTGCATCAGCTATTTCAATTTATGAAACCCAGGTCAATATAAAATACTGCAAAAAGTTATTTATAAGGATGCACCGGAGGGCTAAATTCGTCTCCGGCTGGAGCAGGAGAGAGACTTTGATGCACTATATTGATATTTTCTAAGAGTATTTTTAAATTATTTGTTTTAAGTCCTTCATTTTCAAGTACAAAGTATTTTTGATGAATAAATGATTTCATATTATATGGATGCATCTCCAATTTTTTATTGAAGATGAAATTATCTTTTTTAAATGCGCCTAAATTACCGTTAGAATTTAAATATAGCGGAATTAGATCATTACGATCAATCTACAGTGTGTGTGTCTTCAGTTACATCCATATAAGCGATTGATAGCTTGACATTTCTGTGCATTCATGCAATCCATTATCAACCGCATTCCTGTTTCCACATACACACTCACTTGAGAAAGATTGAAATAAGATCTATTAATGTTTTGAATGTTACATGTGAGTGTCGGAATGTAAGGGAAAATTGTAAATTACATGCAACGAACTTTTTTCTAATCTTCTAATTCTGGACTATAAAAGCTATTTAAGTATTTTATGTCATGCACCTTCAACTTTAAAGTTGTGGAAAATCCAAATTTTCGTCTTGTATTATCAGTTGCAGCGCCACAATACCAGCCTTCCTCTCGGCGGTACTTCTCCAAAAATATAATAGAAGCTCTTTACAAAGAAACGAAAGTAAATATTTCGGAATGTCTCAGAGAAGTAGAGAAGCTTCTTTCACAGTGGATATGTGGACTGCCCAGTATTCAACACAAGCATATATAAGCCTTACTGATCACTGGATAACGTCTCGATTAGAACGTAAACATGCATTTTTGCATTGTTAACCTTATGATGAAACACATACTGCTAATGAAATGAGAAATACATTTAATGATATGCTAACTAAATAGAATTTGTTGGATAGAATCCATAATGTCGTTCATGATAATGGTGACAATATTGTTAAAGCCATTGAATTTCTCCAATTTTCACACATTTATTGCCTCGCCCACACTCTGCATTTCGTTACTTGAGATGGTTTTTTAGATATACAGTGACGGCGAACTCAGTGAAGTTTCAACAATAGTCTCATCTTCACGAACTTCAAAACGACAAAGATTGGGGGGCAATCCATGTGGAATCATCGATGAATTTATGATATCCAAAACAAAACACAGATCTTGGTTCGATTAAGACCTTAGGAATTATTTCTCGGAACCACCTATTCCTAGTCATAACAATCAATTACACTATTGTAAGATCAACCAGACAAGATGTCCATTTTTGTCAAGCTTTGCTTTACAAGTTTTTTCTTCCTTCGTCTCCAACCAGTGTTCCTTCTGAGTGATTATTTAGTACTGTTGGTGATGTACTCCCTGATCATCTTTCCTATCTTCTTCCAGAATGTGCAGAGCGCCTTATTTTAATGAAAGAGAATATGTCTCTCTTCGAGAAATTCACATAATAAACATTTACATAAATATTTCAATGCTTTTATAATGAAATAAAGGTTTTAATAAATAAATAAATCTCCTGCTAAAACCAGCCGATTTTGGCTTGAACCGGAGCCGAATGGTAAAAAGTAGCCGGAATCTGGCTAAGGCCAGAGATGGGCCGGCGTCCGGTGCACCTTTAGTAATTTATATTGTTTCACTTCCACATTGAATTACGAAATAAGGGCCGGTGATATGAGATAGATTCAGCGTAAAATTGTCGGTCAACAATGTTTTAGACTAAGTTTATTATTCCCATAAGTCCCTGACCATTTATTTAGTCACCCGTATGTACAATTATTGAACTGATATTTATAAAATTATTTCTTCAAAGAAATTAAATAAAATAAAAAACCAACTATTAAAAAATATCGTCAAATTTTCTATTCTTTCATATATTATATATTTAAAATTTTAGTATTGATATTGTAAAATTTGTGGAATAAATAACGATCTGTAAACCGGGAACTGATAATCGGGAACTTAAATAAGCATCATAAAGAGTAAGAAGACCAAAAGTATTATGGGTACGTATCAGTACTTCGAAGTTTCTCCTCCGCTCGTTTCTCTTCTGGTCGTTTCTCCTTCGACATTTCTCCTCTGATCGTTTCTCCTCCAATTGTTATGTTCAATGACGAAACCTTTATGTAAAATAAAAAATATGAATTTAGAATTACAAAATTTGAAAAAATTGACAAAAAATTAATATTTAATTACGAAATCTTTATATAAAACGAAAAAAATATGAATTTAGTATTACAAATTTTGAAAAAAGTGACAAAAAAATTTATATTCAATTGTTAAATTTGAACAGCTTCAATTTTTATTTGATAAAATAATATAATTAAAGTCTTTTTAATCATTTAATTATGAGGTATTAAATTACATCAAAGTGTTTTTTTCGGTGGAGAAACGACCTGTCCCCAGGTATTATATAATATTATTTATTGTGTTATCATCTGACGTGTTGGTCGATTCCATGATGATGAACTTTATCAAGCTGTCGGTATAGGCTTGAATATAACCACAGGCATTGGTCTCAAAATATACTTATACTGAATTATTCATGGGAATCAAATCAGAAGAGCTCCTTGACCACATTTCATGGAACAGAAATTTTCGATGGTTTTCTTAACCCAATTCTGAACTAAGTACAAAATATTGGATAGAGTCCCGCCCTACTAGAAACAGACTTTGTTATACTATGGTTACAATATTAAAATAAATTAAATTACTCTTCAATTATACTCTTAAAATCCCTAATTTAGTTTGTTTTTTAGTATGGTACATGTAAAAAAGATATCACTCATGGACGTTACCAAAAACTGGATGATGCTGAAGCAAAACTGGTCATTGGTATATACGTATGAAAGTTGATATCAGTAGCATTAGGTTACGTGTCGAAAATATTGTACGTATATTATTGTAAAATTGTCAGAAACATATGAGCTGGTAAAAGTTGACAAAATATTTTATATTTAGATAGATAATTTTTTTAAAAAAATATTTCTAGTTGTTTATCAATTAACAGCATAATATATTGCAAATAGAGCCTGTATAAATATTATTCGAATAAAAGAGTTCTTTTGTAAGAGAACATAACCATATTATATTACATATATTAAAAAATAAAAACTAGAAAATAAAAATAAAAAAAATTTTTTATCCGTGCTTTATGCGGACAGAACTCTACTTGGTCAACAGATTTTTTGTAGAAAGAAAAATTACTATTACAATTTCTATTAAATATATGTTATTAGTAACTATTTAAATCATTTAAAAAAAGGGAAATTTCATACAAAAAATTTTTACAACTCTATTTTTCATTTAATAGCTATTATTAACATAATAATAAATTTTTTAAAACTCATGGAAGGAAAAACACCAAAACATTTCTATTTAATACAGTTCAAACATTTGTAGATAATCGGAAAATGTTTTTTGCAAAAACAAATTTTTCATTAACTAGTTTGATAAAAGTTTCACATTATCATTTATTGTCATCAAAAATGTGTGCAAAGTTTGGCGAAAATTGATTTAATAAAAGGCCTTCGAAAATAGGTTTCTGATTTCTATGGATATATATATATATATATATATATATATTTACAAACTTTGTGAAAAAATTATCACAAGTCGTGACTGCTCTAGAGAAGCTCACCAAAGAAGAAGAAAATTTAACGACAAGATCAGATGCATTTTTTAATTCTATCATCAGTACTGTTATTTCCGTTTGTATCGCTTCTAAACCTTTGGAATTTTATTCTAGCAGAGATCAATGATGCCTAGAAGTATCTTCAAACAAAAGGGCTCGATCTGTATCAAAGTTCTGTCAAGCTCATATCACTGAGAGATTACATTTTTGAGAATAGAGAAAAGATGGTGGACAGTGCTATGGACAAATCCAAGAAATTCTGCTTTGAAATAGGGATAAGCATGGAGCGTTGAATTCGCGAAAAGAAAAGAATGGATGGCGAGGGATCGACCGATGTAGCTATGACATTTGATGCTGAGTTGAGACGGGAAATGCTGTTTGTCGTAGATATATACACGAAATATATTCAAGATTTCAACAAGTTCATGATCTTGCAAACAGATATGCTGTTATTTCACCATCGAATATCTTTCATGATAATTACGATTGCCAACTTGGCGAAATAGAAGTCGAGGTGGAGAAAGAGGAATTCCTAGCCGAAAGAAGAAGACTGCAGTATTTTGTCCGAGCTTCAGGAAACAACAGAATCGATGGACATTTAGAACTTTTGAGCTTCATACAGAGATATCACCTTGGAGACTCCGTCCCTGATTGAGCTGAAACTTTGTCCAAGTGTGTATTTCGATGACAATGCATGAATCTATTGAAAAACTTTTCATTTATTGCAAAAATATAAATTTGCGATTGTCCCATAATTGACCTCATTTAAAAATTAAATAGAAAACAAAATAAATTCGGATAAAATCTGTTTGTTTTTGTACATAAGCAATCGAACTATATCGGCTTGTCGTTTACCCTTGACATTAAAGAATACAACGTGGTTTCATTTTGAAATACAAAAATTCGTAACATAAGACATAAACAAACATGTAGGATGATTTCATAAAAAAAGAATTTAGAACAAAAGAATAAAAATGGAAAACTTTCTGATTAAAAAAATTTTGTCCAAGTTGTCTTTAGTCACCCTGTACACATATAAATATTTTTATTTATTCGTATGTAAATTTCGATAAAACTTATTGATGTATCACCTGAATCTGATGACCGTAAAATCATAGATGCATTTTTGCGTAACAACCACGCAGGAAGCCCTCCCTTAAATAAATCAAATCCCAATAATTATTCATCAATTACGCATAAATTACTTACAAAATCCCATTCGGCACAAATATATGGACCACTTCTTAACAAAACCAAAAGGTCTAGTTCTCGAGCAATTGTTAGAAATCTACTCAAATCTCGATTGCCGGTGAAGTTGTACTTCCCTTCCTCGTATTCATGATAATTCCAGGGAACGTAACTATATAGAAAAATAACAAAAATATACCTATATAAACATTTTATCCGACTCCAAAAGTGACAGACCGGTCAGGGTAATCCATACCAATTGCAAGTAAATTTTTCACGTTTCTGGTGAAGTACTAGGGTGATTCAAAAGTTTTTTTTTCATTTTTCACTCATATTTTCAAGATAAAGAAAGCATGTAAACAGAACACACTTATTCTTCGAAATACATGCCTTTATTTTTGTTGGTCTTCAACCATCTTTCAGCCAGTTGCTCGATTCCAAGGGTATACAACTCTGTCGTTTTAGAAGCAAAGAACTCACGGCACCCTTGTTCAACCTCTTTTACTCAATCGAAAAATTAATCGTCTTTTATTTAAAAATTATATAGAATGAGTTGTAAAAAAGACTTATGAATAAAAAGAAAATTGGTACATAAAATAGCATTTGTTATAATTGTTAGTTTCATTGACGTTATCTTCGATGATGTTTGATTTAGGATTATAAGTTATAACTTCAAACAAAAATTTATTTAATGAAAATTAAACCCTCAACGAAAATCAACAAGAAGTGATTGAGTATCGAATTCTAATAGATGTTCTTATGCTTTTCGAGCCGATGAAATAAATGTGTTTTTAGATAAATTTTCATTCGATCTTATCATTTTTGGACTTCAAGTTGTCGTTGACCGATACGAGTTGTATATTGACGGTAGCTTAGTGACAAAATGACTTTAAAAAATGGGAGCTGTCATTATTAACACATTAATGCCGAGAATTATGTAATATGAATTTTCCATAATTTTCATAATTTTTCATAATGCCTGGTGACAGAGAAACAAAACATGTTCCGTATGTGTTCTGAACCTTCAGAGTACACACCTTATCAATGAAACATAGCTAAATGCAATGTCTTTACTTTTACAGCCATTTTTATTAGCTAGGCACGAATGTTCCCGTTCGCGTTAATGGGTTAAAATGCTCCAAAATTATGTTTGTATGTTGGTGTGTATGATGGTTTTTATATGTATTGCATATGCAAACTGTATTTGTTGGCATGTAATTTATTTTTATTTTTCAACATATACAAATGATGCATGATTTATGTAAATACATACAAGATACATTCAGATGGGTATTTTTTTTAATTTTTTAATTATTTTTTATTTAGGAATAAATCAGAATGCCTACACGACATATTTAAATGAAAATAAGTCAGTTGAGTCAATTCGACAATTGTTTATGAATTTTATTGCTGATAAGTTTGTTACTCCTGTAAAGTTTTTATTAGGACATTGGCTCTTTTAAATGAGCCATTAAAATTTTATTTCCTAAAGCTTGCCAAGAATTGGTTTATTTGTAATTTATATGAAAGAACTAGATCAATAAAAGTAAATGATCTAAAAATGATGAAAATTAAAAATGGTTTAAAGAATCTGTGGAATGTTTGACAAGTAAATCAATAAGAAAAGTTTTATTTACTAACAAAATCACAATTTGCATGAAAACAAACAGACTCATTTTCAGTAGCAGTCTCTGTGGAAAGTATCGTTTTTGAATAATATGTTTTTTGTATCGATATTCAAATCTGACTAATGAATGAGATTAATTTTAATTTACTTTTAATTTCAGAAAATTTTATTGGATAAAAATGCATTATGTACATTTTAAAATAAACATTACATTAAATTCAATAATTTAAATCGTTTACTAAAAATAATATTAAAATTTATAATTATAAAACTTTTAATTAATTAGTATTTAAACATTAATCCTATCAATGTTTTCTCATTAGATTTAAATAATTAATCAATAACATATCAATCCCACCTGAGTAGGAGAGTCACCAATCAAAACAGCATACAAGCATCAAACTTACAACATTCAGAATTTTCCGTCACACTATTAAAAGTGATTTATTGAATTATAAAATATCAGAAGAATAAACGAAGTGCTCTTCAATGAAGAACATTAGGAATTGGAGCATTTCAGTAATTATGGATGAATATAACTTTCCTAAAAGATTTTTTTTCCTTTAATTTTTCATTGATTTACATTAATATTTTAATGTAAGCCTGTCTGTAGAAAATAATAATTTTAACCTACAGAAAAATACAAATCGCAGACCGATGAAAGAAAATAGAGCGTTCATATCTACGAATTATTTTTTACTGTAATAATAATATAATAATTATAAAAATGTGGAAAATACATGTAAAGTAAAGATTAATTAATCAAATAATCTATTGTATATGCAATTAGAGTTGGAAGTCAAAATGTAAGAATGTTTAAGCCTAGAATGTCAGAGTTTACTTCATCTGTAAAACATTGAAACTTTGTTATTTATTTTTTGGCAATAAGTATTTTTAGATCCAATCTGTCACTAAACTAATGAATTCTTACAATTGAATCGTATTAAGACCGGCCGCTTTTACTCGAGATAGTCTATCGTACCAATACGATTCGTGTATTCGAGCATAGAAAACACTACCCGAGATATATTGAAACGGTTGATTATCTTTCAAAAAAACATTATTCAAAAAGTCGATAGTAAAAGTGCGTTGTGAATCGCGAATTGTTTCATTCTTTATACAAAATACAAAATTATCAATAATAAAGAAACACTTTTATTTTGCCACCATTCCAATAAAAAAGCGATTTTAAAATCTTTATCAATATTTTTAAATGATTTAATATTATTTTTCATAAAAAGAAATTATTAATAAAAATGTTTTTATAAAATTTTTAATTATTTATTTATTAACTACAAAACTCATCCATCACAAGAAGTATTTAAAGGCAACATATACTTCGACGTATAAACCATCATCTTCAGATCACTGATCAGCAATTTAATTCACCTGTATACGAATGCACAAATAATGATTATGCAATCGATTGCATTAAATCATGATGATGAAAAATTCTCAATAAGCTGGTTGAGACTGCAGTTTGAACATTGGTTTTAGGGCAACACGGCAAAATTAGCAATGCTTCATAAGAAATTCACTCCCAATAACTATCAAAATCCTTACACAAAATCTTGAATTAATCAATATTAATATCACATTTACATTTTTTTCCAATTTTATAAAATATTAGTCTTACTCTCTTCTTGACAATTTTCATGAATTTTAAACTGTTTAAAAACTTTAAAAATGAATTTTTAAAAGTACTAACAATAAATTTAATTTAGAAATTATAGCACGATCTCAAAGAAATCAAAATATGTTAA
>MQRK01136942.1:0-15303 GCA_001938485.1 Girardia tigrina | reverse complement strand
CCCGCACTCGTAAACTGCACTAGTATTGACTGGTTCCATGAATGGCCGGAACAAGCTCTTATTTCTGTTTCTAGAAAATTCTTAGAAGACTTCAAGCTCCTTGATGTATGTTGAAATGAAAATATACTTAATCATTAAAGTTTACTTTTAGGATAATCTGAAAGATTCAACATCCGAATTTCTTGCATTTGCTCAGAAATCTGTCAACGAAATGAGTGTAACATATCTAACTAATGATCGTAGGTATAACTACACTACTCCGAAATCATTCTTGGAGCAAATTAAACTCTATGAAAATCTATTGAACCAGAAAAATGAAGCATTATTGGCTAATATTGAAAGATTAGAAAATGGTTTGACTAAATTAGAATCCACTGCAGAACAAGTAAATTCATTCGGGAATCTTTAAAAGTATAAATTATTTTTTTCACTTTAGGTCGATGCTCTAAAAGCCAAGTTAGCTGATCAGGAGGAAGAAGTTGAAAAAAGAAAGAGTGACGCCACAAAATTACTTGCTACAGTGGGTCAAGATACTGAAAGAGTTCAGAAAGAAAAAGAATTTGCCGACCAGGAAGATGCAAAAGTTTCGAAAATACAAATAGAAGTTAATAAAAAAAGAAATGATTGTGCTGCAGATCTAGCAAAAGCCGAACCAGCTTTAGTCGCTGCCCAAGAAGCATTAAATACGTTAAATAAAGATAATCTTACTGAAATGAAATCTTTTGCTACACCTCCACCTATTGTTGTCACAGTCATGGGGGCTGTTATGTGTCTGATGGCTTCAGGAGGTAAACTTCCAAGAGACAGGGGGTGGAAAGCAGCAAAGGTTGCAATGAGTAAAGTCGATGGATTTTTAGATTCTCTCATTAATTATGACAAAGATAACATCCATGAAAATTGTCTCAAAGGTACAAAAGAATATTTATCAAAATCAGATTTTGCCCCAGATAACGTGCGCACAAAATCCGCTGCGGCAGCTGGCTTATGTGCTTGGGTCATAAATATTGTACAGTATAACGAAGTATATAAGGAGGTGAAACCTAAAAGAGATGCTCTTCTAGCAGCAGAAAATGAATTGAAAGCAGCGTCAGAAAAACTAGCTGCTATTAAGGACAAAGTCGCAGAATTAGAAACATCTTTAGCAAATTTAAATGCCCAATACACAGAAGCTCAAAATAAAATGCAACAAGTTCAACAAGAAGCTGATCAAACAGTTAAGACAATAGAGTTAGCGAACCGCTTGGTAAATGGATTAGCTTCTGAAAATGACCGTTGGAATACCCAGGTTAAAGCAATGAAAGATCAAGCTAAAACGCTCCCTGGAGATGTTCTTGTTTCCGCTGCATTCATTTCCTATGTTGGATATTTCACGAAACAATATCGAATAGATCTACTTGAAAAGCATTGGTTCCCTTTCTTATCTAATCAAAAAGTAAAAATACCAATCAGTGAAAATCTAGACCCGATTCTTATTTTAGTCGATGATGCTTTAGTGGCTGGATGGAGTAATGAAGGTCTTCCAACAGACAGAATGTCAATAGAAAATGCTGCCATTATGGAACGTTGTGAAAGATGGCCGCTATTAGTGGACCCTCAATTGCAGGCCATGAAATGGATCAAGAAAAAGTATGGCGACAGTCTGAAAATAGTTAGATTAGACCACAAACGTTACCTAGATACAATCGAAACATCCATTTCAGCTGGAGACATTTTGTTGATTGAAAACATAGGTGAATCTATCGATCCGGTTCTCGACCCTCTCTTAGGAAGAATGACTATCAAAAAAGGTAAAGCAATCAAAATCGGCGATAAAGAAATCGATTTCAATCCGCACTTCAAATTGATTCTTCAAACAAAATTAGCAAATCCACATTATAAACCTGAAATGCAAGCTCAAACAACCTTAATTAATTTTACTGTTACCCGAGATGGCTTGGAAGACCAATTGTTGGCATCTGTCGTTCAAAAGGAAAAACCGGAATTGGAAGAAATCAAGTCCGAACTGATGAGATCTCAAAACCAATTTAAGATAACGTTAACAGAACTCGAAGATGCTTTACTAGAAAAACTATCATCTGCAGAAGGAAATTTCTTGGGAAATTATGTTTTAGTTGAAAATCTTGAGACTAACAAGGCAACGGCTTTAGATATTGAAAAAAAAGTCAAAGAAGGTAAAGAGGCGGAAGTGATGATCAATGCCACGAGAAATAAATTCCGTGTCTGTGCTACCCGAGCATCTTTGATTTTCTTCATAATGAACGATTTGTATAAGATTAATCCAATGTATCAGTTTTCCTTGAAGGTAACACTCCTTTGCTTAAGTATGTCTCAGAAAGATAATCTTTTTTCAGGCCTTTACAGTTGTATTTGAAAATGCTATTGACCGAGCAGAATATTCAGAAGAAGAGATGGAAAGAGTAAATAACATTTTGGATAGTGTGACATATATGCTTTACGTGTACACTACTCGAGGGTTATTTGAAAAAGATAAAATCATTTTCACCACTCAAATGACATTACAAGTAAACTATTTTATCTCCAGAATCTTTTTCAAGAGATTACTATTAGATCCTTTTGAATGCAAACCAAGTGGATAATAACGAATTGGACTTCCTCTTAAGACTGCCAGTAATTCCGAATTTGACTAGTCCGGTTGATTTTATAAGTCATATCGGTTGGGGAGGAATAAAAGTATGACAAAATACTATAATGATTCCTAATAAAACTAAAATAATATCTTTTCACAGGCGTTAGTTGCGATGGAAAGTAATGAATTCAAAAATCTTGATAACGATATTGTGGGTTCGGCAAAGAGATGGAAAAAGTTTGTTGAAAGTGAAGCACCGGAAAAAGAAAAATTTCCACAAGACTGGAAAAATAAATCTGCTATTCAAAAACTGTGTATGATGAGAGTTCTAAGACCGGATCGAATGATTTACGCCATTAAGTAATATTATCATTTTATAATTTATTATCCATTAAAAAGTATTGTCTTTATTTTCCCTTAGTACACCAATCTTTATTAACAGTGTTGGACAAACTTGTGAATCTTAAATATATACACAGTCTTAACTGTATAAATATAAGGCTATCATTTTTAGCACATCAAGTACCTTATATTTTGAAATGTTATTGAATTGAAATCCTTAAAAATAAGAATCAAAGAGTTTTAAAATATATTTCACATTTTTTTTATTCTCTGACCTTAGCCGTTGGGCCGTGCATGCGCCCAGTTATGCACAAGCCTTCATCACATAGCCTTATTTGTATAGTCTCTCTTCTCAGATCTTCCATGTTCAATCGAGAGGTAAAGTGACCATTCTTGACTCAAGTCTCGACCAATGCGGAATAAAGTGCTTTTTGCATATTTTTGAGTGTATTAGTATACAAGTAACCTACTAGGTCATATTTCCTCTCCAGGAATGAATGGCTGTTGGCTCAAAGAAGCTCATCCATCCTTTGTTAGGTTTTGATTTTCTTCCTTTAAGGTGTCCACAAACCCTCTTCACTCAGATTGCTCTGGGTGAAGGAGCCGATTTTTTCGCAAACCATCCGATCATGGGACAGGCATGCTTGCCTGACCTGACTTGAGTAGTCAATAGTACCGCTCACCCATATGAGCACTAATGCGGCCTTTGGTTACTTAAATTACGAGATCGGATGGGATCCGGTGTACTAAACCATAGCCATTTTCTATTATAATAGAAAACATTTTCTATTATCAAATGAAGAAATAGCTATATTAAAATGTGGTCCTAAGCATAGTATTAGAATGCGATTTAATGAATTTCAATTTAAATCAAAGGTAGAAAATATTTTTAGATATTATCACGCGAATGCTGCTTCATTTAATAAACTAAATTTTGAATTTTTTAAAAACGTGTTAAAACTTGTGAAACTGTCGATAAATTCATTGAATCGGAAAATGAAAAATCAAATACAATAAATAGCGAGAAAAATAAAAATGAGATAAATAATTATCATGATAACATTGGTTTTGTTTTGACTGTTCCCTACTCTGAGGGTTTCAGGAAATTAAAAAACTCTATTTAGAAACATGATGAAAATAATTTATTAAATTTAAAAATTGTATCTAGATCATGTAAGATAGGAAGTTTGTTTAGTGCACCTCTACTCCTTTAACGGTATTAAGCCTGAGGCTTTTTAAGAGGCTTGGCACGTTGATAGTTCTCAACGGGCACTCCCCCAATGTTGGGATCCATGCCTTAGTTCCGCCTGTCCGAAGATACAACGACGTCATTACAACACCCTTCACCGGGATTGATTCATCCCAGATCATTAAGATGCAATCCAACCACCGACAGCGGGGTCACTACTCCCCACAGCCTTCACACCCAGATTATAAAGCGTAGCCTAGTGAATGGATTGCTGACCCATTCCTGAATACGATATATTGCCGGCTGTTCCGCAATAATCGGCTAGCTCTTGGACACTTTAGCCTAGAGACCGAAATCTCTAGTTACTCAGGGATACTACGTAGAAGTATGCCCACTGGCCGCACAGTTGATCCCTGAAAAAAAAAGATTGTTTAGTAGTAAATCTGTCACTCCAACTGGGTTATGTTCCAATTTAGTTTAACAATATAAATGTAATGGGTGTGACGCCATATACATCGGAGAGACTTGTCGTCATCTCTGTAAACGGATTCAGGAACATAATCGCAGGGAAGGTGATAGCAATATTGCTCAACATAAGAAGAACTGTTTGAATAGTAAAGTTGATGTAAGTAATTTTAAGATTTTGTGTTCACAATTTGATAATTACTGGGAGAGGGTGATGTGTGAAGCACTGTTGATCAAATCTTTTGATCCTAAAATCAATGTTCAAACACCATCCTCTTCAACTTTATTGAAAGTATTTTCATGATTTAAAGGACATAATGATTACATAAACATTGCTTTGATATATTAACGCGAGTATATCATTGTTAATTCAGTCTGATGTCGACGGTTGATCCGTCGAAATTGATTACAATATATTTTGACGAAAAATTTTCTTGTTTTAAAAATTTGTAAGTGTGTGTTATAAATGATTACAAAACTTTAAATTTATTTTTTGTCATGAACAGGTTTTGACCTTGAACTATTTTTATTGGGCCTATAAAAATACTGATATAACATCGTTATTAGAAAAACGTAACAGGCCGTCAGAAGATTCTACACATAAAATATAAAAACATGGTTATAGAATTAAAAATTAACATATTTAATGCATCTTTTGTAAACAAAGGTGTACGTTATACGTGAAGATTTTCATTACTTCATTTTATATTTTCATTGTAACCCATCCATATTTTTTATTTTTAATATTTTTATTTGCGTTTTAATGCAATTCAATTACAACAGAGACTTTATTGGAGAGCATCTTGGTACTAAATATGCTGAAGGTCGTCAAGTTGAATTTGTTAAATCTTACGAAGAAGCTACAAGTGCAACTCCAATATTCTTCATTCTGTCCCCAGGAGTTGATCCTCTTAAATCTGTGGAATCACTAGGCAAAAAGCTTGGATTCAGTACAGCTAATGGAAATTTCCATAATATATCACTGGGTCAGGGCCAAGAAGTCGTGGCTGAAGAAGCCCTGAAGCAGTCATCTCAGCATGGTCACTGGATTGTTTTGCAAAATGTACATCTTGTTTCAAAATGGCTGGCAACTTTGGAAAGAATGATTGAATCAATAGCTGAAAATCCTAACACAAATCCTCAATGTAGAATCTTTATAAGTGCAGAACCAGCAGGAAATCCTGAAAGTCATATAATTCCACAGGGAATACTGGAAGCTTCAGTTAAAATTACTAACGAACCTCCAACAGGAATGTATGCTAACATCCACAAAGCTCTAGCAAACTTTGATCAGGTTTCTATAGAAAATGCATTGCATTTAGATTTATTGTTTTTATTTTAAAGGAAACATTAGAAAAATGTTCAAAACAAGTTGAATTTCAAGCCATATTGTTTTCGTTGTGTTATTTTCATGCTGTGGTTTGTCAAAGAAGTAAATTTGGGGCTATTGGTTGGAACCGTAGTTATCCATTCAATAATGGTGATCTGACTATTAGTATCGATGTTCTGTACAATTATCTTGAGGCCAATTCTAAAGTCCCATGGGTCGATTTGAGATATCTGTTTGGAGAGATCATGTACGGTGGGCATATTACTGATGACTGGGACAGAAGATTATGTCGATCATTTCTCGAAGAATACATGCAGCCAGAAACGGTAATAAAATATTTATTATTAATCTTTATTAATTCGATGTTTCAGGTCGAAGGAGATCTCATGTTGTCACCAGGATTCAAAATTCCACCCACATTGGATTTCGCAGGATATCAGAAGTACATCGATGAAATGTTACCGACCGAGTCTCCAATTCTTTATGGTTTACATCCCAATGCAGAAATCGAGTTTTTGAATTCAACTGGTCAAGAATTATTTAGAATTGTGAGTTAATCATTGATTTTCAATGAGTTTTATGAACTGTTCAGGTGTTTGAAATGCAACCGAGAGATACGAGTGGTGGTCAATCAGCTGGAGTTCCTAAAGAAGAAAAAGTCAAATCTATACTGGATGAAATTGTGGAAAAAATGCCAGAATTGTTTAATATGACAGAATTATTAGCGAAGGTTCCACCAGAAGAAAGAACACCGTTTGTAGTTGTTGCAATACAAGAATGTGAGAGATGGAATATTCTGCTATCAGAAATGAAAAGATCATTAAAAGAACTTGATTTGGGTTTGAAGGTAAGATTAGTGACCACTTTTAATTAAATAAAAAATCTAATAACAAAAAAATCTTTATTATCATAAAAATACTAATATTATTATTTACATCAAAAATTACATATTTTACTTATCTATATAAAAAATAAATGTAAATAATAAATATCACTGAAATAACAATTGTTTAAATACTCACAAAGTGATTGTGCAAAATTCGAAATGATTGGATATTTTTGCTAAAATATATTTCTTCAATAAATCATGGACAATTTCTTTTATTCTTCGAATTAATTATTGTTATCGAAAATTCTCTTCTTATATTTTATGAATCCGTGGTTGAAACCGTTTTGAATAAAATACAACAGGATTCATTTGTCTTAAACAAATCAGATGAGAACAAATCGAATAAACAGTTGAACGTCAACGCGCCGGTCTTCGAGCCGAAACAAAAAATAATAAATCTTAATTCGTCCAATCCGGTTTAGGGCAAATTTTCGTTACCAGCGCTAGTACGGCCGATCGATTGCAACTGTTCCGTTGTGCTCTTCATCGAGCAGAGTGCCTGGAAAGGGCACTGTGCTGGCAGGTGTGATGAAGGAGACAAACATCATCAAGAAGCGGTAATTTTTATGTGATGCCGAGCGGCCCTTCTCCACATTCCAGATTTCCACAGTAAAGATTTGTAAAGCTTTTCTGAATCGGCTTAACCATTAGTTTAAATTCCGGAACATGTTTTTTAAAAAAGTCATTGAAAAGCCTCAATACATATAGCCAATTTAATATTTGAATGACTAAATAATTCAAAGAATCATATTGCGAAATTTCTACAAGTTCTCAATGCACTTATGTATATTCGATATCTTGTGCTAATAATCTAAGTCATGCCCCAATCTTCGGAAGGCCTACACCCATTTACTAGGATATAATATAATTATCTTTCAAAATCATTCTGAAATTAAATTTTTCCAATTTTTTAATGTTTTCGAACTCCAAAATAATGTTAATTATTGAAGAGATGCACAAACTATTGTGCCATGTTGGTGGTGAAAAGGTCTATAACTATCTTTTTATCACATACATCGTGGTCCTCTCAATAATTAACATGTCATTCCCGCCTACCTTATCCCTGTCCTTTTTGCTACGACTCTCACACAGCCAATGCTCAATCCTATACTCTCACTCACCACTAAACCATTTCTCATTATCGACCCTTCGAATAACAAACAGGGACCAGCGATGGACTTCAACAAATCCAGATCTCTAAACCACTGACTAAGTAATAGGGAATAATTTTATTTAATTAGATTTCCAACCGAGTGAAGATCAATAAAATAATATTTAAAAATATAATATAAAAAAGTATTTTTATCAGATATTTATTCCTTTCAACTAAGCATAGAATTTATCTATGGATATATCTTAATGTAACATCTATTTTAAAATACATTTTATTCTGGTGAAGTCGAACTAATTATAATGACATTCTATACTTAAATATTTATTTTTAAATAAATTATTTTTTAGGGAGAACTGACATTTTCAGCAGAACTCGAATCGCTTTCGCAATCCCTATTTCTTGATCAAGTTCCAAGTTCTTGGTCAAGTAAAGCATATCCAAGCTTGAATCCTTTAGGATTATGGTATGGTGATTTGCAAACCAGAGTCAGAGATCTAGAGATCTGGGTATCAGATTTTCATCTTCCGAATTCCGTTTGGTTGGCAGGACTCTTCAATCCACAGTCATTCCTTACTGCAGTCATGCAACAAATGGCGCGGAAAAATGAATGGCCGCTTGATCGAATGTGTATTCAAGTAATTCGTCTTTGAACTAATAAATTATATTACACTATTGTTATTCAAATACTTTAATAAATTATTCATTAATTAATACTTATCATTCATTGTAATGTAATGTTTGAACTCCTTATATATGTCATATTGTTAATATTAGGTCGTCAATTATGAAATTTGTAGAACTAAAGTAAAATTTTATAGATAATTTACCAATACAAGTATTTCTTTCGTTCATCAGGGTGTGCACCCATTGTTAAGAAGAATTTAAGTATTATAAATTATTATTATCAAATTATTGTTTAGAATTATCATTCAAATCTTGATTAATTTATTTAAAATTAATTAAATATGGTTCCAATTATTTCGTAATTAATTCTCGTATGTTTTATGTTTTGTTTTAATCAGAATAAATTTTTGGTAACAAGTTTGAATTTAGATATCGACTAACACCCATATTATTGACATATTTTTGCCATTTGAGCGACAGCTTGTTGAGGTCATTTGAATAAAATTTTGAATGGCGAGACTATAAATTCCTTAAAGTCCATTTTTACGGAATTTTCGAAATTGAATTTTTTTCTTATCATTAATTAATACTTTTTTTCATATCGAAAAGTTTTTTTAAAGTGAGAAAGATATGGTAGTCAGTTAGGGTTATGTCTGGTGAGTATCGAGTATTATGCAGAAGTTCCAACGCAAGGTTCTATAGTTTTGTCAGTATCTAAAGTGCAGTGCAGTTGACTTCTTTTAATATCACTTCGGGTAATATCATGGATTGGTGAATATCACGTTTTTATAATTTACCGAAGACATGATATTAGCCGGTTTCATCTGTAAGTAGTTTTGCATTATCGTAGAGCAAAAAGGAAGTCGACCTATTTACCAAATGGAGGTGCTTTTTTAATTTCCGCATCATATATTCTATTTGAGTGCAGTAAACATCTGCTGTGATTGATGAACAAGTTTTCATTAAGACATAATGGATTACACCTGCGGTGAACAACCAAACATTCACAATCAGATTCTTTTGATGACTTTGTATTTTGTACTGTGTTTTGGATCTTCATTTGGGTCATACCACTTGGTGAATGTCCGCGATCACCATATTGGATCCACTTTTACTCGCAAGGGATGATTCGATTTAAAAAGGGTTTACATTTATAACTTGAAAGCGTCACCAAGGAAGCATTCAAACACTTTTGTTTCTGCTTTTCATTCAACTCATGAGGAATCCACTTATACAAAGTCTTCATTATACCAATTTTAGCCAAATGATTCAAGATTGTTTGCTTTGTAAAAACAAACTTTAGCAATAAATCATGAGCACTTTGTGATAGATCCGATTTCAAAGTTACCTTCAGTTTGTCATTGGCTACCTGTGTTACTGGACGACCTCGAGACTTATTATTGAGGTCAAAATTACCTTTGATTAATTCTTTGAACAGATTTTAGACTGTGTGCTGGTAGTAGCATTGCTTCCGAATACACTATTGATGTTTTAAATGGTTTCTAATGCCGAGATTCTACGTAGGAACTCGTTCTTTATAATAGTTCGAATTTTCGCCTTTTCATTTTTTAAATACTGATTACAATAAAAAAGTTATGAATAATTTAAATTATTTTTTATTGATGTATTCAATAGCCGAGATATGTAGTAATTCCACAAAAAAACTAAACTTCAAAATATTAAGTTATTATCAAATTATAACTATTTGAATTTATTGTAATCATACCTACAAATTTCATACTTGACATCCTAATAATAATATTATTATTATTATTATTATTATTATTTTATAATAATCCATTTAAAAAGCTAGACTACCTTTTACTACTAATGTAATCGCTGTAATAATTCTATTCATACTTCACCTCATAAAACTTTATCTTCCCTTACCTTTCACTTTTTATTTGGTAATGTGATATTCTTTTCTGTTCAAGTATTCATACTTGAAAATTTTTGCTATCGTTTTAATTAAATAACTATAAATTTACTTAAAGCAACTAATTATAATTAGTAACTGGTTAACATTCAAAATAATTGTCAGGGGTTTCTCGACCGATTTAGACTAATTTTGGTGTTCTGAGTTCGAATATCATATTGATTTTGCTCTATAAGGTCAACGTTTTGAGATATAGCCACAGTCCTACCTGGCCTATATATAAAAATGTGTGATCCATCACAACGGGAACCACTTTACCTCAATATCTATTGCACATTCCACAACTCTCAAAGAGAAATATGAAGCAGTGAAGTACTTGCTCGACAAAATCCAATAATTGATGAGTGTAAAGATGCACTTCCTGTTCTCACACATGGAAAACTTTCCTGAAATCCTTGGTGCGATGAGCGACGAGCAGGGAGAAAGTTTCCATCAGGTAATATTCCAAATGGAGGAGAGGTACCAGGGGAGCTGGGGAGCAGTCGTGATGGCCGACTTCTGCTGGTCGCTGAAGAGAGACAACCCAGCAGCTGCTCTCACACGGGAATCGAAGAAACGCCGATTTATGCCTTGAATTCTGAACTTTTGTGTCACGTAACGCTCAATTTATACTAATATTATGTATAATTATGCTTATCAAATTCGATTGACTAAATAAAAACTGAATAAATTTGGAAACGTGGACTTTTTAATTTTTGAAGGAAACGGAAAAAATCGTCCGGTGTTTCTCAGCTGATGATCAGCAGTATTTTATTTAAAATAAAAATCGATTTTTTAAAAATTTATGTAACAAAAAAACCTGACCTGATTGAGTAAAACCAAGGTAATTTTCGGACTCAGAGCATCAAAATTAGTCTAATTAAGTTGGAACACCATGGGCAATTTTTAAAAAATATTTTTTGTTACCCAGTGTTATCATAAATTAAAGACATTATCCGGTAGCTGTCATATAATTTATTATTATACTATATGAACATGTACTGGTAAAATAAATACATCTACAAGAACCTATAAAGAAGGCCGAAGAAATTATGTTCTTGTATCATTTGTGCTCTCATTTGATGCATTAATGATACTTCTTATCAATCGCCATAATCATATTCTTCTATTACATTTCATCATTTCATCCATGTTTCAGTCTATTCTATTTTAATTATATTTCTTTTATTAAGATCGATGTTACCAAGAAACAAAAAGAAGAAATCGGAGGAGCACCGAGAGAAGGAGCATTTATCCATGGATTATTTATGGATGGTGCCCAGTGGGATTCACAGCTTGGTGGAATAGCAGAAGCTAAATTGATGCAGCTGTGTCCTTCTATGCCCGTAATCTTTATTAAGGCGATTCCTGTGGACAGACAAGATTTACGATCAACTTACGCATGCCCCGTATACAAAACGAAACAACGAGGACCGACTTTCGTATGGACATTTAATATGAAAACCAAAGAACGACCAATTCGGTGGGTGTTAGCCGGCGTCGCTCTTTTATTGCAGTCATAAATATTTCTGAGACTCGTTTTTAAGAAAACCAATTGTGATTAATAAAAATAGATTTTATTATTTTGTTTTTTGACAAATAATTTATGAAAAAAATACCACCAACAGTTAACGCAATCATATATTTATATTTCAACTAATCATATTTCTGTATTTGGCCAGAGTAATTCGGTCGGCGAGCGGTAGCGGTACCCGCTTACCAAATCTAAATAAAATACGAGACTTAATGGAAATAGTATTATTTATTTAGAAATTGTATTATATTAAAGTAAAATATTTATTATATTTTTTCAGTGCAACGATTTTTCACAATTTGATCCTTGTCTTCTTACTTTGGTTGTTTTTTGAATAAAATACTCGAATTATTTCTATAAAAATTGCAAGAAGTTTTAAAACAAAGTCAATAAATAATATTTATTAATGTTTTTAAACAAATCAACTCAAGGTCAAATAAGACAAGTGCTTCTTGTGTCTTTATGGATCGTATATAAGTTTAACAAGTCGTGCAGCTTTTGGATTAGTGTTATATGATAAGTACAAAGCGAACAGGTGGCACTCATTCAAGGGGAGGAAGTGGTTAGGGAAAAACGATTTCTATATGAATAGATCTGTCCGCTTCGGTGAATTAATTTTCATCCCATTCCGTATTATCTCTCCCTTTCAGGTAAGAATGTGGGTTATTTTATTTGGATACACGATTTTAATTATTGTTACCAATGTTAATCAGAACGGAGTTTCAATAACTCTTAATAGTTAATGGCAAAGCCTTATAACGCTAATATTTTCAAAGGGTTACGAACCTCAGCAATTATCAATATCATCATTGTTAGTCTAATCATTAATTCTAACCCAAATCCGGATCCGTATCCCCAGAAGTGACTCGTGCTACAATTCGATGTTTAATTTATCCTTCCTACAGTTTGTAACTCGATTTCATTTGAAACTTTAATGTATATATTGAAATTAAAAAAAAATTATAATTTTTAAAAATAGTTTTTATTATTGTTTATAATAAATTTTTATTAAAGTATTATCTAAAAATGAATTTCGCAAAACATAACTTCTTTTAAGAAGAGGGTTTCTTAACCTTTTCCAAATCGAACCCCCTGTGATAGTGCATTAAATACTAATACACCCGACCCTATAAATAAAAACATTTTATAAATTATGAACAAATTATTTATTTTATGAGCAAATACTAAAATAAATTATATGACAATTAAAGTTTATAATCAATCAAATTTTAGATGCATCTGACACCTCTCCTGGATGCTTTCTTCACCTTCCATATGGAGATGTACCCAATTGGGTTAAGAAACCTTGTTTTAGAATCTTTGATGTAATTAAATTAAGAAATATTAAATCTTAATTGCTTTAATCGTTATTCAATCGGCATTGCTTGAAAAAATGTAAGTATTACAAAGTTTGAATATTCATAATAATAATACTTTGCAAAGGAAATATTCTTTTACGAACCTCGGCCGACCAGCAATAAGATATTCTTCATTCAACTTTGTCAAAAATTCATTTAGGTCCCCCAGTGAATTGAAAACATCATTAGAGTTCGTTTTCTTAAAAATTGTAACTAAAAGCCAAACAAATATAATTGAAAAATTAAAATTCATGGAAAAATTGAAGTTTGGAAATGTGAGCAATCCAAATATTATTTACTTATATATGATATAAATATATATGGAAATATATACTGAAATATTCATAATAATTATCCAATTCAATGAAATTGAAATAAATTATTAAAATGATAATGAGTGATGGATTTCATATTTATTGTATATTTATTATTTTTACATTAAATTATAAAATATTTTAATATTTGAAATTGCATATTTTTTATCCTACAAACGTTAATTTTATTTAAATCGTATTTGACTTTTTTTATTATAATATTATTTGCAAAAATATTTAACATAATATTTAAGAAAGAAAGAAAAATAATAAATTATAAAACTAACTTAAATAAAAATAAATATCCGCAACGGAATCAACATTGAACTGATATGTGATTGGAAGAGGGCAAAGAAACTCATTGCCAAATCCAACTTCCACAGCAGCATCATACACAGAAAATCTGGTGAGCATACATATGCTCAAGACATCCCTAGAGTTTAAGGACAGAGTACGAAAAATATTACTAACTTTAAAATCCTCTGTCTTCAAAACAATATTTTTGATTGAAAAAAATACCAACTGTTTTGAAAAATGTGTTTAATTCAAAATAATTTTAGTAAGCTAAGAAAGATTATTTATTTTTTTAATAAATTCTGCGAGCTTTTCCGGAATGACTACCATTAGACTTGCAATTATAGTTTCTGTCACGTTTTTGGCTGCATTATTCCACTTTTTCCGAAAATCTGCAATTGTCTGTGCCCTCTTCTTTGTCGTCTTTAATTGCCTTTTTTACCAGGGCCCAATATCATTCAATTTGGCGAAGCTCTGGACAATTTGGTGGGTTTGCCTCTCTTTGCACCAAATAGAGGTTATTGTCTTCTTACCACTTTTTGGCTACCTTACCATAATTGGCACGAAGCAAAATCCGGCCAAAAGAAAGTAAGACATCCATGCTGACTTATGAATGGTAATAAACGATTTTGTAAGCACTCCTTCACATAGAATTCTGTGTTTATTGTGTCAGATGTGATAAAGTATTTACTCCTTTTCCCGCATCCATATATAGCCTGCAAACAAAGATTTTTTGGGAAACTTTGATTTTTTTCTTGCTTTTAAATATTTCTTCAACTCCTCCTCTCTTAGTTGCAGAGTAAAATTCTTGTTCGAGTAACTGGAAAAACTCGTAGAGCACATAAGTCTCATCATCCACAATGTAACATTTTTTCTTCGCAAGAAAACCAGATTTCAACTTTCTGGTTCGCTGCTGCGTCTTTAAGTTTTTGTTAGCGTTCCGGTCTGGTACTGTTTGAACTTTATACTTTTTTAAACCCACAGACTGTTTAATTTTCAGAACAGTTTTTTGCTACAATTTGCCTTTACCGTCAGTTTTGATTTGATAAACGAGGATTTCTCTCTAGCAGAGTCGTTACTTTCTTCACATTCTGTACACGAAAAACCCTTTCTTTTTCCCGAGCCAATTTTTTTAAACGTTCAAATTTTCATTGAAGTTTTTAATAACATTAGAAACTGTTTTCTGACAAATATTGCCTTTCTGGCAATTGTTTTCTGACTTGATTGTGGATTTTCTTGAAATAAACGAATAATTAATTCGCGAATTCCTGTTTCTTACGACATATGAAAAATGAAATTTAAAAATGAATACTAAAATGAATTTTATTTTTATTTATTCAAACAACAG
>MQRK01136941.1:0-13472 GCA_001938485.1 Girardia tigrina | reverse complement strand
GTTTTTATTAGATATTCATAGACGAGTTACAATATAATGATTAAGATTTAATTATCAAAATACTCCCCATTTGAATCTATTATCTTTTGCAATTTTCCTGGCAAAAGATGAATACCCCTAGTATAAAACCCTTCATCCTTGGAATTGAGGAACACGTCTATGCAATTTCTGACCTCATTGCTATTTTTGAAGTGTCTGCCAGCCAGGGTATGTTGGAATGATCAGAAAAGATAGTAATCCGATGGTGCAAGGTCTGGTGCATAAGCTGCGTGACGCAGAACCTGCCAGCCCAACTGCAATATTGCTTATTTCGTTGGTGAAGCAACATGAGGTCTTGCATTATCGTGGAGCAGTATGATCTGTTTACTATCCTGGCAGATTAATGGTCTTTTTGTCTCGATTTCTTGTGCTAAGCGCAATAGTTGATCACTATATCGTTGTGCAGTGACCAGGTTTCAATAGTTCATAATAGAGAGGTCCCAAAGAATCCCACCATATGCATAAAAGGACTTTATGTTCATGAATATTGCGTTTCGCTGTTGATGTTGTTGTCTGACCTGGATATACCCAAGATTTTTTGTGCTCTGGATTGTCGAAGTAAATCCAATTCTCATCTCCGGTCACGATTCTCCATGGGAATGATTTCTTTTTAGGTGGGCACGGAGTGATATGCATGTTTTTAAGCGCTGGTTTGTGTTGCGCTTGGATAATTGATGTGGAACCCATTTTCCAACCTTCTGGGTCTTTCCCATAGCTTTCAATCTTCTTACCACTGTTGATTAATTGCATCCAAGCTTCTTGGTAAGAATTGTGATCGATTGGGTGGCATTTACGTTAAGAAGTATCTGTAGGTCTTCATCGGTGTTTTCTTTTGAGCGACTGCTTCTTGCTTTATCCTGGATATCTTTCTCATCATTTCTGAACTTTATAAACCATTCGCGACACGTTGATGTACCAATAGTTTCTTCGCCGTAAGCTTTGTCAATCCATTGTTTTGCTTCGGTAGGGGATTTACCTAATTCAAACATGAATAATAAGTAATGTCTGATGTAATTTTTATCTTCAGTCATTTTAGATGAATCAATTAAAATATAATCAATTTTAAAAATAATCAATTAAAATAAACGGTATTTTAATATAAATATAATTTTAAGCACCATCTATGTCAGCGTGCGAGAACTTATGCATAACCCTAATAAAATACAAATAATTGAATTGTAAAATATTAAACATATGAAAATTTTGTAAATCCTTTGGGAAAGTATTAATAAAAAATTTTAATTTAAGATGAATTGTAAAAAACACATAACTTCAATTTTATATAAAAACTTAAAATTATTCACAAATTAAAATCGGTATATGTTTATGCTTATATTTAAAATGTTGATATCTGGTTAATGCAAACTGGGAAACTAAAAATTGTTACATTGTTGTTTTATTAAAGTTTTATCATGAATTCTGATTTTAATCTCTAACCCAAAATGTTTAATTCTTGTTTATTAATATACTTGTAATGGGTGTAATGTCACATACATTGGGAAGCATCTTATCATCTCTACAAACAGAGAAAAGAGCGTAGACAATTTGATATTGATAGCAATATTACCGAACATAATTTAACATGTTAAAAGAAAATCGAAGAAAATGATTTTCAAATTCTATAATATCGATTTAAAATTTTTGGGATAGAGTAACGTCATTAATTAGATCAATGGATTTTAAAATTAATATTCAAGCTTCATACTCAACTTCTTTGTTAACTTTATTGTTTTAGTATTTTTAGTAAATAATTTTGATATTCCATTTTCGATTTTCATTCTTTAGCTCCACATTTCACTTTTTCAATATGATTTCTTCTTTGTTAACTTATCTTTCATTCTGTGTCATGTTGATTATAACTTGAAATTTTAATTATCTGATTTTAACAGATGATATTCTGGATTTTTATTTATCTTTAGACTTTATTTTTGTTTTAAGTTTTTAGTACTATCTCCAATCAACATTCTATTCTCTTTATAATCAATTATTAGGATAGAGGAAGAGAATAATATGAAAGTTCATAGGCAATACTTATAATATGGTTTAAAATATACTTTAAGATAATATGTTTTGACAGTTTTACCGTCATTATCAGATGATTAATGATATATTCTTTTATTGCTAAAAAATATGTAACCGGTGATTATGCCATCTGTCAAGTAAAATTAATTGAAAACTTCAAATATTTTGATGGAGAATTTCGTTTAAACATTGATTTTAAGTCAATCTATATTAATGATATTTAGAATGCTTTCACAGAATTATGAAATTATATATGCTCAATTTACATTCAAAAAATTTTTATGTTCAGCAGTCTTATTTTATCCTCTCCAGAAGTTCGTTCTTGAACTCTTTTCTAGAGGTGAAAGAAATTTAACTTTAAATGACTACGTTATAATATTTTAACTTTATTTGTTGCTTTCGAAATATGAATCTTTAAATGTTTGATTCATTTCGAATAGGACAAGCTTTGTTAATATCTCGTTAAGAAACATTTTTCAATCTTCAGACATTACAGCCTCAAACCTGATTAACTCTATAATAAACTAGTAAAACACTAAACTCAATAAACTGAACATATTTAAATTGTTCTCTTTCAACTGTGTTATCGGTTGATTACAGTAAAACCGTCAAATTATAATATCTTAAAGTATAATTTTAAATAGTGTTGCTTTATTTATTTAAAAACATTTCAAACGTTTTTAAAATTTATTCATAATTTATTGGTTTATTAAGGACTGAGTGCGAAAAATATTACTAACTCTAAATCTCTATAACTCCAACATAAATTCACAAATTACAAAAAACTAATCAAGTAGGCTGTTGTTTGAATAAATAAAAATAAAATTCATTTTAGTATTCATTTTTAAATTTCATTTTTCATATGTCGTAAGAAACAGGAATTCGCGAATTAATTATTCGTTTATTTCAAGAAAATCCACAATCAAGTCAGAAAACAATTGCCAGAAAGGCAATATTTGTCAGAAAACAGTTTCTAATGTTATTAAAAACTTCAATGAAAATTTGAACGTTTAAAAAAATTGGCTCGGGAAAAAGAAAGGGTTTTTCGTGTACAGAATGTGAAGAAAGTAACGACTCTGCTAGAGAGAAATCCTCGTTTATCAAATCAAAACTGACGGTAAAGGCAAATTGTAGCAAAAAACTGTTCTGAAAATTAAACAGTCTGTGGGTTTAAAAAAGTATAAAGTTCAAACAGTACCAGACCGGAACGCTAACAAAAACTTAAAGACGCAGCAGCGAACCAGAAAGTTGAAATCTGGTTTTCTTGCGAAGAAAAAATGTTACATTGTGGATGATGAGACTTATGTGCTCTACGAGTTTTTCCAGTTACTCGAACAAGAATTTTACTCTGCAACTAAGAGAGGAGGAGTTGAAGAAATATTTAAAAGCAAGAAAAAAATCAAAGTTTCCCAAAAAATCTTTGTTTGCAGGCTATATATGGATGCGGGAAAAGGAGTAAATACTTTATCACATCTGACACAATAAACACAGAATTCTATGTGAAGGAGTGCTTACAAAATCGTTTATTACCATTCATAAGTCAGCATGGATGTCTTACTTTCTTTTGGCCGGATTTTGCTTCGTGCCAATTATGGTAAGGTAGCCAAAAAGTGGTAAGAAGACAATAACCTCTATTTGGTGCAAAGAGAGGCAAACCCACCAAATTGTCCAGAGCTTCGCCAAATTGAATGATATTGGGCCCTGGTAAAAAAGGCAATTAAAGACGACAAAGAAGAGGGCACAGACAATTGCAGATTTTCGGAAAAAGTGGAATAATGCAGCCAAAAACGTGACAGAAACTATAATTGCAAGTCTAATGGTAGTCATTCCGGAAAAGCTCGCAGAATTTATTAAAAAAATAAATAATCTTTCTTAGCTTACTAAAATTATTTTGAATTAAACACATTTTTCAAAACAGTTGGTATTTTTTTCAATCAAAAATATTGTTTTGAAGACAGAGGATTTTAAAGTTAGTAATATTTTTCGTACTCTGTCCTTAAACTCTAGGGATGTCTTGAGCATATGTATGCTCACCAGATTTTCTGTGTATGATGCTGCTGTGGAAGTTGGATTTGGCAATGAGTTTCTTTGCCCTCTTCCAATCACATATCAGTTCAATGTTGATTCCGTTGCGGATATTTATTTTTATTTAAGTTAGTTTTATAATTTATTATTTTTCTTTCTTTCTTAAATATTATGTTAAATATTTTTGCAAATAATATTATAATAAAAAAAGTCAAATACGATTTAAATAAAATTAACGTTTGTAGGATAAAAAATATGCAATTTCAAATATTAAAATATTTTATAATTTAATGTAAAAATAATAAATATACAATAAATATGAAATCCATCACTCATTATCATTTTAATAATTTATTTCAATTTCATTGAATTGGATAATTATTATGAATATTTCAGTATATATTTCCATATATATTTATATCATATATAAGTAAATAATATTTGGATTGCTCACATTTCCAAACTTCAATTTTTCCATGAATTTTAATTTTTCAATTATATTTGTTTGGCTTTTAGTTACAATTTTTAAGAAAACGAACTCTAATGATGTTTTCAATTCACTGGGGGACCTAAATGAATTTTTGACAAAGTTGAATGAAGAATATCTTATTGCTGGTCGGCCGAGGTTCGTAAAAGAATATTTCCTTTGCAAAGTATTATTATTATGAATATTCAAACTTTGTAATACTTACATTTTTTCAAGCAATGCCGATTGAATAACGATTAAAGCAATTAAGATTTAATATTTCTTAATTTAATTACATCAAAGATTCTAAAACAAGGTTTCTTAACCCAATTGGGTACATCTCCATATGGAAGGTGAAGAAAGCATCCAGGAGAGGTGTCAGATGCATCTAAAATTTGATTGATTATAAACTTTAATTGTCATATAATTTATTTTAGTATTTGCTCATAAAATAAATAATTTGTTCATAATTTATAAAATGTTTTTATTTATAGGGTCGGGTGTATTAGTATTTAATGCACTATCACAGGGGGTTCGATTTGGAAAAGGTTAAGAAACCCTCTTCTTAAAAGAAGTTATGTTTTGCGAAATTCATTTTTAGATAATACTTTAATAAAAATTTATTATAAACAATAATAAAAACTATTTTTAAAAATTATAATTTTTTTTTAATTTCAATATATACATTAAAGTTTCAAATGAAATCGAGTTACAAACTGTAGGAAGGATAAATTAAACATCGAATTGTAGCACGAGTCACTTCTGGGGATACGGATCCGGATTTGGGTTAGAATTAATGATTAGACTAACAATGATGATATTGATAATTGCTGAGGTTCGTAACCCTTTGAAAATATTAGCGTTATAAGGCTTTGCCATTAACTATTAAGAGTTATTGAAACTCCGTTCTGATTAACATTGGTAACAATAATTAAAATCGTGTATCCAAATAAAATAACCCACATTCTTACCTGAAAGGGAGAGATAATACGGAATGGGATGAAAATTAATTCACCGAAGCGGACAGATCTATTCATATAGAAATCGTTTTTCCCTAACCACTTCCTCCCCTTGAATGAGTGCCACCTGTTCGCTTTGTACTTATCATATAACACTAATCCAAAAGCTGCACGACTTGTTAAACTTATATACGATCCATAAAGACACAAGAAGCACTTGTCTTATTTGACCTTGAGTTGATTTGTTTAAAAACATTAATAAATATTATTTATTGACTTTGTTTTAAAACTTCTTGCAATTTTTATAGAAATAATTCGAGTATTTTATTCAAAAAACAACCAAAGTAAGAAGACAAGGATCAAATTGTGAAAAATCGTTGCACTGAAAAAATATAATAAATATTTTACTTTAATATAATACAATTTCTAAATAAATAATACTATTTCCATTAAGTCTCGTATTTTATTTAGATTTGGTAAGCGGGTACCGCTACCGCTCGCCGACCGAATTACTCTGGCCAAATACAGAAATATGATTAGTTGAAATATAAATATATGATTGCGTTAACTGTTGGTGGTATTTTTTTCATAAATTATTTGTCAAAAAACAAAATAATAAAATCTATTTTTATTAATCACAATTGGTTTTCTTAAAAACGAGTCTCAGAAATATTTATGACTGCAATAAAAGAGCGACGCCGGCTAACACCCACCGAATTGGTCGTTCTTTGGTTTTCATATTAAATGTCCATACGAAAGTCGGTCCTCGTTGTTTCGTTTTGTATACGGGGCATGCGTAAGTTGATCGTAAATCTTGTCTGTCCACAGGAATCGCCTTAATAAAGATTACGGGCATAGAAGGACACAGCTGCATCAATTTAGCTTCTGCTATTCCACCAAGCTGTGAATCCCACTGGGCACCATCCATAAATAATCCATGGATAAATGCTCCTTCTCTCGGTGCTCCTCCGATTTCTTCTTTTTGTTTCTTGGTAACATCGATCTTAATAAAAGAAATATAATTAAAATAGAATAGACTGAAACATGGATGAAATGATGAAATGTAATAGAAGAATATGATTATGGCGATTGATAAGAAGTATCATTAATGCATCAAATGAGAGCACAAATGATACAAGAACATAATTTCTTCGGCCTTCTTTATAGGTTCTTGTAGATGTATTTATTTTACCAGTACATGTTCATATAGTATAATAATAAATTATATGACAGCTACCGGATAATGTCTTTAATTTATGATAACACTGGGTAACAAAAAATATTTTTTAAAAATTGCCCATGGTGTTCCAACTTAATTAGACTAATTTTGATGCTCTGAGTCCGAAAATTACCTTGGTTTTACTCAATCAGGTCAGGTTTTTTTGTTACATAAATTTTTAAAAAATCGATTTTTATTTTAAATAAAATACTGCTGATCATCAGCTGAGAAACACCGGACGATTTTTTCCGTTTCCTTCAAAAATTAAAAAGTCCACGTTTCCAAATTTATTCAGTTTTTATTTAGTCAATCGAATTTGATAAGCATAATTATACATAATATTAGTATAAATTGAGCGTTACGTGACACAAAAGTTCAGAATTCAAGGCATAAATCGGCGTTTCTTCGATTCCCGTGTGAGAGCAGCTGCTGGGTTGTCTCTCTTCAGCGACCAGCAGAAGTCGGCCATCACGACTGCTCCCCAGCTCCCCTGGTACCTCTCCTCCATTTGGAATATTACCTGATGGAAACTTTCTCCCTGCTCGTCGCTCATCGCACCAAGGATTTCAGGAAAGTTTTCCATGTGTGAGAACAGGAAGTGCATCTTTACACTCATCAATTATTGGATTTTGTCGAGCAAGTACTTCACTGCTTCATATTTCTCTTTGAGAGTTGTGGAATGTGCAATAGATATTGAGGTAAAGTGGTTCCCGTTGTGATGGATCACACATTTTTATATATAGGCCAGGTAGGACTGTGGCTATATCTCAAAACGTTGACCTTATAGAGCAAAATCAATATGATATTCGAACTCAGAACACCAAAATTAGTCTAAATCGGTCGAGAAACCCCTGACAATTATTTTGAATGTTAACCAGTTACTAATTATAATTAGTTGCTTTAAGTAAATTTATAGTTATTTAATTAAAACGATAGCAAAAATTTTCAAGTATGAATACTTGAACAGAAAAGAATATCACATTACCAAATAAAAAGTGAAAGGTAAGGGAAGATAAAGTTTTATGAGGTGAAGTATGAATAGAATTATTACAGCGATTACATTAGTAGTAAAAGGTAGTCTAGCTTTTTAAATGGATTATTATAAAATAATAATAATAATAATAATAATAATATTATTATTAGGATGTCAAGTATGAAATTTGTAGGTATGATTACAATAAATTCAAATAGTTATAATTTGATAATAACTTAATATTTTGAAGTTTAGTTTTTTTGTGGAATTACTACATATCTCGGCTATTGAATACATCAATAAAAAATAATTTAAATTATTCATAACTTTTTTATTGTAATCAGTATTTAAAAAATGAAAAGGCGAAAATTCGAACTATTATAAAGAACGAGTTCCTACGTAGAATCTCGGCATTAGAAACCATTTAAAACATCAATAGTGTATTCGGAAGCAATGCTACTACCAGCACACAGTCTAAAATCTGTTCAAAGAATTAATCAAAGGTAATTTTGACCTCAATAATAAGTCTCGAGGTCGTCCAGTAACACAGGTAGCCAATGACAAACTGAAGGTAACTTTGAAATCGGATCTATCACAAAGTGCTCATGATTTATTGCTAAAGTTTGTTTTTACAAAGCAAACAATCTTGAATCATTTGGCTAAAATTGGTATAATGAAGACTTTGTATAAGTGGATTCCTCATGAGTTGAATGAAAAGCAGAAACAAAAGTGTTTGAATGCTTCCTTGGTGACGCTTTCAAGTTATAAATGTAAACCCTTTTTAAATCGAATCATCCCTTGCGAGTAAAAGTGGATCCAATATGGTGATCGCGGACATTCACCAAGTGGTATGACCCAAATGAAGATCCAAAACACAGTACAAAATACAAAGTCATCAAAAGAATCTGATTGTGAATGTTTGGTTGTTCACCGCAGGTGTAATCCATTATGTCTTAATGAAAACTTGTTCATCAATCACAGCAGATGTTTACTGCACTCAAATAGAATATATGATGCGGAAATTAAAAAAGCACCTCCATTTGGTAAATAGGTCGACTTCCTTTTTGCTCTACGATAATGCAAAACTACTTACAGATGAAACCGGCTAATATCATGTCTTCGGTAAATTATAAAAACGTGATATTCACCAATCCATGATATTACCCGAAGTGATATTAAAAGAAGTCAACTGCACTGCACTTTAGATACTGACAAAACTATAGAACCTTGCGTTGGAACTTCTGCATAATACTCGATACTCACCAGACATAACCCTAACTGACTACCATATCTTTCTCACTTTAAAAAAACTTTTCGATATGAAAAAAAGTATTAATTAATGATAAGAAAAAAATTCAATTTCGAAAATTCCGTAAAAATGGACTTTAAGGAATTTATAGTCTCGCCATTCAAAATTTTATTCAAATGACCTCAACAAGCTGTCGCTCAAATGGCAAAAATATGTCAATAATATGGGTGTTAGTCGATATCTAAATTCAAACTTGTTACCAAAAATTTATTCTGATTAAAACAAAACATAAAACATACGAGAATTAATTACGAAATAATTGGAACCATATTTAATTAATTTTAAATAAATTAATCAAGATTTGAATGATAATTCTAAACAATAATTTGATAATAATAATTTATAATACTTAAATTCTTCTTAACAATGGGTGCACACCCTGATGAACGAAAGAAATACTTGTATTGGTAAATTATCTATAAAATTTTACTTTAGTTCTACAAATTTCATAATTGACGACCTAATATTAACAATATGACATATATAAGGAGTTCAAACATTACATTACAATGAATGATAAGTATTAATTAATGAATAATTTATTAAAGTATTTGAATAACAATAGTGTAATATAATTTATTAGTTCAAAGACGAATTACTTGAATACACATTCGATCAAGCGGCCATTCATTTTTCCGCGCCATTTGTTGCATGACTGCAGTAAGGAATGACTGTGGATTGAAGAGTCCTGCCAACCAAACGGAATTCGGAAGATGAAAATCTGATACCCAGATCTCTAGATCTCTGACTCTGGTTTGCAAATCACCATACCATAATCCTAAAGGATTCAAGCTTGGATATGCTTTACTTGACCAAGAACTTGGAACTTGATCAAGAAATAGGGATTGCGAAAGCGATTCGAGTTCTGCTGAAAATGTCAGTTCTCCCTAAAAAATAATTTATTTAAAAATAAATATTTAAGTATAGAATGTCATTATAATTAGTTCGACTTCACCAGAATAAAATGTATTTTAAAATAGATGTTACATTAAGATATATCCATAGATAAATTCTATGCTTAGTTGAAAGGAATAAATATCTGATAAAAATACTTTTTTATATTATATTTTTAAATATTATTTTATTGATCTTCACTCGGTTGGAAATCTAATTAAATAAAATTATTCCCTATTACTTAGTCAGTGGTTTAGAGATCTGGATTTGTTGAAGTCCATCGCTGGTCCCTGTTTGTTATTCGAAGGGTCGATAATGAGAAATGGTTTAGTGGTGAGTGAGAGTATAGGATTGAGCATTGGCTGTGTGAGAGTCGTAGCAAAAAGGACAGGGATAAGGTAGGCGGGAATGACATGTTAATTATTGAGAGGACCACGATGTATGTGATAAAAAGATAGTTATAGACCTTTTCACCACCAACATGGCACAATAGTTTGTGCATCTCTTCAATAATTAACATTATTTTGGAGTTCGAAAACATTAAAAAATTGGAAAAATTTAATTTCAGAATGATTTTGAAAGATAATTATATTATATCCTAGTAAATGGGTGTAGGCCTTCCGAAGATTGGGGCATGACTTAGATTATTAGCACAAGATATCGAATATACATAAGTGCATTGAGAACTTGTAGAAATTTCGCAATATGATTCTTTGAATTATTTAGTCATTCAAATATTAAATTGGCTATATGTATTGAGGCTTTTCAATGACTTTTTTAAAAAACATGTTCCGGAATTTAAACTAATGGTTAAGCCGATTCAGAAAAGCTTTACAAATCTTTACTGTGGAAATCTGGAATGTGGAGAAGGGCCGCTCGGCATCACATAAAAATTACCGCTTCTTGATGATGTTTGTCTCCTTCATCACACCTGCCAGCACAGTGCCCTTTCCAGGCACTCTGCTCGATGAAGAGCACAACGGAACAGTTGCAATCGATCGGCCGTACTAGCGCTGGTAACGAAAATTTGCCCTAAACCGGATTGGACGAATTAAGATTTATTATTTTTTGTTTCGGCTCGAAGACCGGCGCGTTGACGTTCAACTGTTTATTCGATTTGTTCTCATCTGATTTGTTTAAGACAAATGAATCCTGTTGTATTTTATTCAAAACGGTTTCAACCACGGATTCATAAAATATAAGAAGAGAATTTTCGATAACAATAATTAATTCGAAGAATAAAAGAAATTGTCCATGATTTATTGAAGAAATATATTTTAGCAAAAATATCCAATCATTTCGAATTTTGCACAATCACTTTGTGAGTATTTAAACAATTGTTATTTCAGTGATATTTATTATTTACATTTATTTTTTATATAGATAAGTAAAATATGTAATTTTTGATGTAAATAATAATATTAGTATTTTTATGATAATAAAGATTTTTTTGTTATTAGATTTTTTATTTAATTAAAAGTGGTCACTAATCTTACCTTCAAACCCAAATCAAGTTCTTTTAATGATCTTTTCATTTCTGATAGCAGAATATTCCATCTCTCACATTCTTGTATTGCAACAACTACAAACGGTGTTCTTTCTTCTGGTGGAACCTTCGCTAATAATTCTGTCATATTAAACAATTCTGGCATTTTTTCCACAATTTCATCCAGTATAGATTTGACTTTTTCTTCTTTAGGAACTCCAGCTGATTGACCACCACTCGTATCTCTCGGTTGCATTTCAAACACCTGAACAGTTCATAAAACTCATTGAAAATCAATGATTAACTCACAATTCTAAATAATTCTTGACCAGTTGAATTCAAAAACTCGATTTCTGCATTGGGATGTAAACCATAAAGAATTGGAGACTCGGTCGGTAACATTTCATCGATGTACTTCTGATATCCTGCGAAATCCAATGTGGGTGGAATTTTGAATCCTGGTGACAACATGAGATCTCCTTCGACCTGAAACATCGAATTAATAAAGATTAATAATAAATATTTTATTACCGTTTCTGGCTGCATGTATTCTTCGAGAAATGATCGACATAATCTTCTGTCCCAGTCATCAGTAATATGCCCACCGTACATGATCTCTCCAAACAGATATCTCAAATCGACCCATGGGACTTTAGAATTGGCCTCAAGATAATTGTACAGAACATCGATACTAATAGTCAGATCACCATTATTGAATGGATAACTACGGTTCCAACCAATAGCCCCAAATTTACTTCTTTGACAAACCACAGCATGAAAATAACACAACGAAAACAATATGGCTTGAAATTCAACTTGTTTTGAACATTTTTCTAATGTTTCCTTTAAAATAAAAACAATAAATCTAAATGCAATGCATTTTCTATAGAAACCTGATCAAAGTTTGCTAGAGCTTTGTGGATGTTAGCATACATTCCTGTTGGAGGTTCGTTAGTAATTTTAACTGAAGCTTCCAGTATTCCCTGTGGAATTATATGACTTTCAGGATTTCCTGCTGGTTCTGCACTTATAAAGATTCTACATTGAGGATTTGTGTTAGGATTTTCAGCTATTGATTCAATCATTCTTTCCAAAGTTGCCAGCCATTTTGAAACAAGATGTACATTTTGCAAAACAATCCAGTGACCATGCTGAGATGACTGCTTCAGGGCTTCTTCAGCCACGACTTCTTGGCCCTGACCCAGTGATATATTATGGAAATTTCCATTAGCTGTACTGAATCCAAGCTTTTTGCCTAGTGATTCCACAGATTTAAGAGGATCAACTCCTGGGGACAGAATGAAGAATATTGGAGTTGCACTTGTAGCTTCTTCGTAAGATTTAACAAATTCAACTTGACGACCTTCAGCATATTTAGTACCAAGATGCTCTCCAATAAAGTCTCTGTTGTAATTGAATTGCATTAAAACGCAAATAAAAATATTAAAAATAAAAAATATGGATGGGTTACAATGAAAATATAAAATGAAGTAATGAAAATCTTCACGTATAACGTACACCTTTGTTTACAAAAGATGCATTAAATATGTTAATTTTTAATTCTATAACCATGTTTTTATATTTTATGTGTAGAATCTTCTGACGGCCTGTTACGTTTTTCTAATAACGATGTTATATCAGTATTTTTATAGGCCCAATAAAAATAGTTCAAGGTCAAAACCTGTTCATGACAAAAAATAAATTTAAAGTTTTGTAATCATTTATAACACACACTTACAAATTTTTAAAACAAGAAAATTTTTCGTCAAAATATATTGTAATCAATTTCGACGGATCAACCGTCGACATCAGACTGAATTAACAATGATATACTCGCGTTAATATATCAAAGCAATGTTTATGTAATCATTATGTCCTTTAAATCATGAAAATACTTTCAATAAAGTTGAAGAGGATGGTGTTTGAACATTGATTTTAGGATCAAAAGATTTGATCAACAGTGCTTCACACATCACCCTCTCCCAGTAATTATCAAATTGTGAACACAAAATCTTAAAATTACTTACATCAACTTTACTATTCAAACAGTTCTTCTTATGTTGAGCAATATTGCTATCAC
>MQRK01136926.1:0-12261 GCA_001938485.1 Girardia tigrina | reverse complement strand
TTTATACTCGAAACACTGAAATTTTCAATAAAAATGCTTTCAGAAAAAAGTCGCGTGATCTAATAACATTGAACCCCCGGCAAGAGAGGGCCGCGAAGCGGGCCGAGCGCGCTAGTCAATAATAAAAAATAAGACATTGAAACTGAACTTTTCCACAAAAATATAATGTTTTTTAAGCACTTTCTTCACACTTTATTGCATTTTTTTATAATTTCTCGTTTTCAAGTTGATACAATAATATTACAGGGGTTAAGGTTTCAGATATGTTCTTGAGTAATTATATCTGAGCACTTTATTTGAGGGAAATGACTTGGTTAAAAGTTTGGAACGAAGTTCTTTTAGATTCTTATTTTTGAAAAAAAACTATTATAATTTTACTTCTCATTTGTTATGTCTATGTAGTTTCAATAGATACGATCATTTTGCTATCATATTAAGTTAATATATTTTAATTATTATTATTGATTTTTAAACATGAAAAATTATATTCCTGATTATTGGAATGACAAAATAATAATATTCAAATTGTTTCAAACCTGATTATCAACTAAATCGGCTAGGAAAGGAAACAAAAATTTTGTACCAAATAGTTTTTTTTGTATTTAAATTTTAGCGTAATGAAAATTGATATTGGCAAAATAAATAAAATTAAGAGTTTAATGCTACTAGAAACAACCGAGAATTTATTCAATTCGGTATGCCACACAAGTGAAGGCTTGTCTTACAGCATTAGTACAACTGTGTCAACTTCATCACTTTTATCTAACCTCATAGGATCGGATAAGAAATTACACAAACGAAATGGAGCGGGGGAAACTATGCTGATTCAGATGGCTAAAAAGGGTGATCTAAATTCCATAAAGACTCTAATAGCAGAAGGAGCAAATGTAAATGAACAAGACTATGCCGGCTGGACCGCTCTTCATGAATGTTCTATAAGAAACTATCCTCATATAACGAGTTACTTATTGCAACATGGTGCGGATGTCAATTGTTGTGGGCTTCAGGGAGATACAGCTCTTCACGATGCCGTCAAGAACAATTGTTCCGAAGTTGTAAAATTATTACTGAAATACGGTGCCGATCTTTTCAAAAGAAATGACAAAGGTTTCAGACCAATAGATCTATCGACAACTGAAGAAATCAAAAAATTAATTCATGATGTAAGTTGTTTTAATTTGTCTGTTGTTATATAAATTTTTATTATTATGGAAGCAAAACAATTAATTTATTTATAATAATTAATTCTAATAAAAATTTGATAACGTCAATTTTAATTGTTGTTGAAATGAATCTGGTAACCGTCAATTTAAAGCTGATTAACCAATGATGATAATGTAAAAATTCCGCTGTGTCAAAATGATGAATCAAAAATGATATGTGAAATAATCATGAATTAATTTGTTTGCACTATTAAACACAGCTTCATTTCAGTCATCGATTCGCGTTCAATCACGTTCAAGCCAGTGAGGCCTGAATGACCCGTGACACAGAAGGCCCACTGTTTAGTAATTTTTTATCTTCATGTCTTTCTCCTACTCTTCTTTTTCTCCCATCTGTCATTCTATTTCTGGACTTTTTTTCTCACACGACATTGTCGTATTTGTTTGTTTGTTTATTTGATATAATTTGCAATTTTGTGTGGAAATTTTGTATGGAAATGATGACGAAAATTATTAATGTATGTTTAGTATGAAATATGATTTTTTTTTCTGGTAAAGGGGCTTTTCATTTTGATACTTCTTCTCCACTATGGGGGATTACTTTATGTTTCAAAAGTTGATTTATTTTATTTCCTAAAATCAGTGCAAAGTATAATAAAATTCAATAGAAACTAAAATTATTGCGTTCTTATTCAATTAATATTATATATAACTATTTTTTTGTAAAAATTATTAGGGTACCTCTTCAATCAATTATACAACAAATCTATAGTAATGATAAGCAAATATAAAATATTTTGCTAATAACAAGTCCTTAGAGTCATTTACTGAAAGAAACTTAGTTGAATTAATAGATTCTGAAACTGTGACGATTTCAGAGCCTCATTAACAAATCGACTCACTGAAAAACAAGACAAATAAATTTTGCTAAACTAGTTATAAACCAAACTACTGAAACAAAATTCATAGAATGAAGTGTTGCATTAAATTAGCTTAATAACGCTTTTAGCGATTGGGAAAGAGGGTACCCCGACAAAAGCGCCCTGACAAAATCACCCACTTTTTAAAATTTTTGTTTAAATTCTTAACTAAACTAATTCCTAAATGAATTAATTTTGAGAGTCAAAAAAAACTTTTTAACGAGAAAAATATTTTATTTAGAAACATTATAAAATTAGACAAAACGACATTTTGTGAACACTTAAAAAATGTGGTGCACAATACAATATAAAAAAATTACAAATTGAAGCTACATGGTACAAAAAATGGACAATTTGTTCTTCATCAAGAAATTTTCCATCCACTTTAATAGAAGTTCTTGAATATTGTGACTACTTCCCTAATTATTTGGAAGATAATTATATTGGAAGAATGAGACGCAACCGCAGAGTAGTACCAATGTTTCCAATAAACGTTTGGAATATGTTTGAAAGAGTTAATAGTGATTTACCGCGTACAAATAATTTAGTTGAAGGTTGGCATAGAGCCTTTCAAGAAACCGTGGAGTGCAACCATCGCTCAATTTTTAAAATAGTGGAACATTTTTAAAAAGAAAAGAATCAAATGGAAATAGAATATGAAAGTTTTCAAGCCGGATTTCGATGACCAGAAGCTTAGAAAAACAAATATGTAAGCATAGATAAACGGATAAAAATATTAACAGAAAATTATAATCAAAATGATATTATAAATTATCTAAAACGATTGTCATATAATCTGGAAATATAATATAATGTGTTATTTTTTTAATTTTTTCTTTTCATTTTATTGTTCTTTTTTTAGCATTTTGTTGCTTTTGTTATTGTTTCAATTTTACAAGTCATTGGGCGCTTTTATTGGGGCGCTATTATTTATACTATCATTATATTGTTTAAATCCCAAATAATATAAGTTTTACAATTTTTTTATAAAAATTCAAAAGTCCTTTAATATTTGGGATTTAAACAATATAATAATAGTAGAAATAATGATGCTTTCTGTTAAGAATTTAAACAAAATTTTCAAAAGAGGGGCGCCTTAGTCGGGGCGCATTTGTTAGCGAGCGCTTTTGTCGGGTCACCGGGAAAGAGATAGATTTAGAAGAGCAAGAATTTCATTAAGAAACTTCATGCAACGATGACCCGAACAATTTACGTGACACAAAATAGCACCATTTATTAGTTTTTATGTTTACTTATTCAGTTTTGAAGTTTTCAGAAATATTTTATTAAGTAATTTATACGTGTTCGATCTTATACTATCAGTGAAAGACAAAGATTCATTAAAATGCAGTGAAGCTGTAACCTGTCGCCTGAAGTAACCATAGTATTTACCACTTCACAGGGGGTAATTTAATGTAACCGCTACCAAGACCTCAATCTCAGAAGGATTTTATAGTACATTAACTAGTTACAAGTCACAATGATAACTTTCTTTTGTCGGGTTCGGAAGCAGGTGACAATCATTGTATGTTTTTATTTGGAATAGATGACAATTTACAACTACTTCAAACATTTGTGTACACTGATAAGAGAATTCAATGATACATTGCTGGGGAATGAAGCAAAACTACAAACAAGGTAAAGTACCTCCAACTTAACAGACATCTGTTAGCTTTGTTGCTGTCGTATGAAAACAGGACACTGATATAGTTTCTATGAGGCATCGTTTACAATATGAATATGTGATAAAATACATTTTGTCAATCAATCATTTCATATTTTATCAATTTTATAACTGTATTTATAAAAAAAACGTTTTTTGTTTATTTGGGTATTTATTTATAAATATATTTTATTGTTTAATTATCGAAAACCAAAACTTGCATAAAAGCAAACTAATAAATATTAGCACTATTTTGTTCGTGAACCGCATGCAATAGTTTGGCACAAAGATGGAGTTTGATGTTAGTAGAAGAAACAAAATGTAGGACTTTTGCTTTATGCTAAATATTGCGTATTTGACTGTACCAGGTTCATCTATAAAAATGTTATAACACCAAATGTTGTAACACAAAATATCATTGTATTACATGTTTCAATTTTCATTTCCGCTTAAGATCTGAGTTCTTTGAATGATTTTACAGTGAGATGAATTGCTCAAGGAAGCTCTGTCAACGTAACAGTTTCCACAACAAATCAATTAAACCCAGTTTCTTCAGCAAAGTTATTGTAAAGAACCTTTAGCTGTTTAAGTTGTGAAAAATGGTACTGTATATTTTTCCTGAATTTGAAAATTACCTTGTGACGTTTTTTCCTTTTTTTGGTTTTGTTAATAGGTAATTCTTTGTAAAATATTATGTAACAATGTCGATAACGTGTCTTGACGGATATTTGATGAGATGGGACGATAAGAATGTTGTAGTCCATTGCCGCATAATGGTTGGTACTTGATTGCAAAGCGCATTCGACCATAGTTTGTTACAAGGAAATGTATCAGTCACTACTTTTCATTCAAGATGATCAACATAATGTATTAGCAACAAACTCGACATGCCAAAGTTAACTATTTGGTATGATTTAATGGTTCTAGCTGTTGCAGCGCAATTTTCACAGATATGTTATTATGTCGAATTGGCTGAATTTGATACAAATCTTTTATGCATACTGAGACTGATTGCGATTACAGCTGGCAGATTGGGTAATCCTTCCCAAGCGATGATTGTCTGAAAATGTGCAATAAACATTCACATGTTAGTTCAAAGAATACGGAAGGCGTACAGACCGCTGCAGTGAATGACTTATTGCTTTCTCAAGATATTGTATAATGTGTTTTCTTCAACCCACATTTGCATTTGTGTTATCACATCCAACTTCTATGGCTGCTATAATGAGTGTCACGTTAACTTAAAAATTATATAATGCTCCTCCTTTTCATTACTTGTATACCATTTGCCAAAATATTTACTTTTCTATAAATATATCATCTCTTTTATTAAATTATTTATCATTAATATAAATGTGGATATCATTATTCTCTCTTATAAGTAAACAGTAATTTTAATTTTTTAACGATAATAATTTATTTTGTTAAAGGTTAATCTTGGTCATATATTTATATTGTCATATAAGAAGACATTAAAGTTTATTTAAACTTTGAAATATTAACCAAGCCCTGACATCAGATAATTCTGAGCACAAGTCAAATTGTATTGGACACAAAATATGTACTTGATAAATACATTATTGAAAAATGAATCTTTTCCATTAAGTTAATAATATAAATGGTTAAGTGATGAAATTGAGAAAACAATAATAAAGTAAGGACGACCACAAACATTTTTGCTGTTGTTTAAAAATTGGATAATTAGTTGTAAATGAATCTAAAATCCCAATTCGAAAAGGTTTTTTCCATATCCTGATTTATTCTTTGAATCTCCCACTGTTAAGTATTGTATCGCCTACTATGACAGGTACAATATTCGAATGCGCAGTTTATACATTTCTAAAAACTCCTTGTTGTTGGCCAGATAATGTCATACTATCCTTAATAATATGTATTTTAATGTATCTGTTGTACTTTTTTTATTTTATATTCTGAAAATACGCCCCGCTGTTTATAGATAAAGCAATTCACTATTTATATAAGAGTAGGAAAGTGGTGTCTACTTATTTAATAACTTGTGTTCATATTGTTTTGTTATTTATGTACGAAATTTATTTTTTTGACTGCTTGAAAATTAATTTTGGCTTAATCGTTTTATTCTGATGTAGTACAATATAACATATATGCTTGGTCCACGACTAGAGCTGGAAAAACTGGGGTCTTATCAACACAGTCTTCTCCATTATACAACTTGAACGTTTCTTCATATTCTTGTCCCACGCAAGGTTTTATAAATCTATGATTTTATATTTGTGGTTTAAAACATCTAACAATTGTAATTGTAAGTGTGTTTTCGGATTTTAAAAGATATAACACTATTAAACGTAATACACATGCTCTACTATGTTGTTATAAAAATACAATAGAGTAATCGGAGAATAATTACAATGAAACTGAAAGAAAACATTAATTCATTCAATAATAGATCAAATCAATGTATTCTCGCTTCACCTTTGACTCCAGCTGTACGATGGTACTTTGATCGTAGCATATGCATGTGATCTTGAGTTATATTTATATTCCATTCTTCAATGGCCTGGTCACTGATACTTATGGTTTCATCAAAAGAATTGTGTTGAAATATCTCTTAAAAGTTTAATCAGTAAAATGAATTTAAATTTTTAAATATTATATTTGTTAATATGTAGATGGTATTTTTTTATTCTCGTATAATTTTGCTCACAAATGATTTTCAAGGCACTCAATTCATCAAAAGAAAAGAAATTTAAATACCGAGAATCTTCAAACTCTTCCTTGGAAGCTAATATGAGATCAGAATATAACAGCGACCAACAGTCAAGACATCCTATACATATCGAGCAACCAAAAAATTATAAGTCTCTGAACATCATGTCCTCAGAAACGTTTTCATCCGATGATCAGTCTGGCGCAACGTACGTGTCAAACATTGATAAAAGCGAAACAAAAGAATCAAGTATTTTTTTTATTTTGTAATTACTATCTTATGGCTGTTTTAAATGTTATTTTCCATAAACAAATTGGAAAGATAATCGAATGTATGATAAATAAAGTAGATAATATGAAGTGCAATTTTGTAGGTTGCATTTATTAATACTAAAGTGCAAAGTCGAGTGCGTGTACTAAAATGATATGAAAACGTAATGTAAATTTTCAAAAATTTAGAAAAAAAATTGTATATTTATAAAGTATGACGACCACTTTTGATACGTTTTCGAAAGCAATTTATTATGTTTTAATGTTAATGACTAATTAGATAGTTTTATATGGATGATGAGTATCATTTATTGCAAATAGATATTTGATATTAGAATATCGTTATATGCACACTGTTAAATATATACTCGAAACCAGGTCGAAAAAAGATCATTTTATTCCTCTTCAAAATATTCCTCATTTGTTTCAATGCACTTGTCCCATCTCTGTTTACATTGTTCAAAAGATCGATGAAAGTCATCAAACTTTGTTCCCGAATATAACATTATTAAAGACTAAAGGTGTTAAATTTTTCATAGCTTGTTTCTTAAATACAGTTGAACCTATCTAATCCGTCCCTCTTTAATCCGGCAACCTGTCTAATCGGGCAGGTCCAAAAATTCAAATTTTTCAATCACGGTATTTGTTCAATTCCGGCAAACTGTGTATTTCGGCATATTTTAAATACATGTCCTACTATAACAGATAATACGTAAATACTAAAAATACTACATGTTATTTACGTTACTCATATAACGGTAAACCATTTCTTTTGATCTGCTTCATTTAACAACATTAGCTTCAATGTGTTATTGTTCTATGAGTATAGAAGTTATAAATAATTATAAAAAATTGGATGATAATAAGTTTTTATCTTGATTTATTTTATTATCAGCCAAAGATCCGTATGCTTTTGAAGATGAAGAAATGAATGAAAAGTCTTCATTTAGTTTGAGTCCTCACAAAATTAGCCCCAATAAATCTAATCGTCACAAAAATCTTGGTAATGGATCAGGAAATCAAAATGAAGAAGTTAATTATTTTTGATCACAAATTATTATTAATTTGTTTTACATTTTAAAGACTTCTAATTCCAAAGATACCCGTCATCTTTCATCCCCCAGTCAATGCGGATCGCATAATAGTAGCCCCAAAGTTCCTCCTTTGAGGATAAGAATAAATGGTCATTCAGGAGCTGACCGACAAACGTCAGAAGATTCTCAACCTCCAAGTGTTGATGAACACCAATCTAGTAGCTTTAAAGTAAAAAATTCAACTGTAGAAAAACATAATTTTTCAGATTCTGAATCAAGTTTGATTAGTATTGACATTTGTATAAATAAATCAAGCAACGAACAAAAAAATATTAAACCAAGCAATCGTGATTTACCGCCCAATGAAAATAGTGTTCAAAAAAGTCCGGAATTAGAAATGAAAGAGGAAACTGTTATCAAAGATGAACCCAAGACTTGGAATAGTGGTGGAGAAACACTAGCATTTGATGATGACCGTAAAAGTGTTAAGGAAGAAAATTATGTTAAAGAAGAATCCAAGTCAAGTTCCACTTTGGGTAAGCGTAGCAATGGCCGAACTCTTCGGTCACACACAGCTGCTGCTCAAAAAAATAAAGATGACGAAGAAAATGTCAGTCGAGCACCCATTAAAAAACGTAAATTTAAATCTCGTACTGATTCAAGCAGTAATGAGAAAAACAGTACCTCGAGCAACTGCTCGTCTAACGCAGTTGAAACGTCAACCAGTAATATCCAACCATCCACCAGTAATATTTTGAAAGGTGAAAGTTGTAACAAAAATATTCTTTCTCTCGAAATAAACCAAGATTCCATAAATTCCATTTCAGTTCCCACTAATAAAATCATGATGTCGCCTACAAAAAACGAAATGTGGGATAATCCCTATCAAAAAGCTTTAATTCTCAATCAACAAATCAATTCACTTGCTTTTAATCTTGAAGTGGTACATTCAAAACCTCCAATTGGATTCCAAGATTTCCTTTTGACAACTAAACAGTATTTGTTATCCAATCGAATTCCCCGTTTGAATTCCATTAAAAAACGAAGTGTCCCATCCGATTTGAAAAAGTTAGAATTGATAAATCTCTTCCAGGAACATGAAGAAGTTCGTTACAACCAAGCATTGAAACATCAGTCGGAAAGAGTAATTTATTATGAAATATTTTAATTCATTTTGAAATTGTCTTAACTATATCCATTACGATTTCAGTATTAAAATTCGAAACTAAAAAAACTGTTAAGATTTTGACAAAACAAACACTTCACTCTGTCATTCATATGCACAAAAAGAAAATGTTAAAATATAATACTGAAATGCTTTTTGTATTGAATTAAATTCAACCTATAAAAAGAACAAACAGAAAGTGTTTTATTGGTGTTAAGAGAACTCACACATTGATGACAATATTTTTTATAATTGCAATTTAGAACATCTTGTTGACCATCCATAGTAGTACTTTCACTCATATCCATCGATCAAAAGATTGATAATCTTTTATTCCCAAATCCGAACGAACTTGAACTTATAGTCTTTTACAAATATTTAATGTAAATTTTATTCGTTAAAATGAAAATGACTAATAATTATTTCAAACTTTTAATTTGATTTATTAATTTAATTATTTAAAAATAAAATAAAATTTCTTCTTTCTTTTTGACCTTAGCTGTTGGGCCGTGGATGCACCAAATTATGCAAAATCCTTCGCCACATCTCTCAATTTGTAGCCGCTTTCGTCAGACATTCCATGTTCAATCCACTCCATTCTTTTAAATCATTTGTCCATTGTCTCTTCGGTCTTCCTCTTGGTCTTTCTCCTTCCACTCTTCCTTCATTTCTTCCTTGTTTTCTTATCTAATGTCTATAGAATTTCAGCTTCCTTCTCTTGATTCCGGTTTTTTACCAAGTATTTCTGTTACTCTCCTCCAGTCAAAGTCATTTGTCTTCTCTTCTTTCCATTCTATCTTCAGCATTCTCCTGTTGCACTTCATTTCAAACGCTTTAAGTCTATCCATGCTCTTCTGATTTATTGTCCAACTCTCGCATACATAGAGGAGTGTTGCACAGACAATATCCTTAGTGATCTTTATTCTGCTCTTTGAGGTTAAAAACTGTGCTAAGCTTAATCATTGTGCTTGTTACAATACCAATCCGACTTCTGATTTCTTCAGTTCCCGAATTCTCTATGATAGTAGAGCCTAAGTATTTGAAACTTTTAACTTTATCCAGCTTCTCCCCTTGAATGTCAATCTCAAGTTTAACCTTGTAGTTACGACTACCTGAAACCATTACTTTGCTTTTTTGTCTGTTGATTGACATTCCCAATTTCTTTGACGCTTTGTGCAATCTATTCGTAAGTTCCTGAGTCATTGCCTCATCTTTACTGATTATGTATATGTCGTCAGAAAATCGTAGGTTGGTTATTCTTGTTCCTCCTCAGCTTATTCCAAAGTCGTCTAGATCGTCTATTGCTTCCATAACAATTCTCTCAAGAAAAAGGTTTAACAGTGTTGGTTAAAAAAAGCAACCTTGTTTTACTCCTACTGATGATTTAAACCAGTCGCTAAATTGCTCACTTGTCAACACTTTTGTCTTTGCGTAAAGGTTCTTACAATCATAATTAATTGAAAAATTAAATCTAAATTTGAATAAAATTAGTTTCAGATAATAAGAATTTAAATATTAATCAGTCATCTGAGTAGGAGAGACACAATCCCAAATCAACACACAACATTCCAAACATTCCCCATAATTTATATTATGAATTTTAAAATGAAACATATGTATATTAGAATACTTATTTGAATTGTTCATATGTACATAATAAAATCACTTTTTAACAAGAGTTAGATTACAGTTTCTGATTATCATTTATTCACAATACAACCTATCATAATGAGAATCAGAATTAATCTGAAGCATAGAAAACTTGTCCTTTGAAATTGATGAGGTTCATCTTTTCATCATTTACAAAGGGATATACAACCTTAATACTTGTGAAGTACCGGGAAACTTTTGCAATATTAAAATAAATAATGACCTGATAATCTGGTTTTCATGAAGTATTTACGGTATTGAGAATAAATATTTCTATTAATATTGTGTTTTGAGATTGATCGTACATGATTTGCCAGAAGTTCAATATTATTTGGTCCATTTGCTTATCAGTATGTCATAAGTCTTCCTTATGTTTAATATCATAAGTTATTTCTGAAATTTTGTCTTTCAAACCATAACAGCTATTTTCATAAATAATATTTTTAAAATACTATTTTATAAAAAATTATTATTCTTCATGATTTTAATCAATAAATTCACGGTAAATCAAAAATATCAAAATGTAAAATTTTTGATTTATATCTTTACTATAGATTGTCTTACAAAGTACAATTTTTCAATATCAATATGATGGACAACCGGTAGTCTTTCGTAATCTGATTCTATTTTTAATCAAAAGGAATCAAAATTATTGCAACTATTATCCAGACTTAGAGTGTTAGGTTTAAGGTTTGCCCAGGGTATTTCTATTGTGTAATTTAAGTGGACTTTATGCTTCACATATTACTTTTTGGCAGCTAAACGTCTGTTACGTACCAAAAAGGATAGAGGAACAAAATTTTGAACATACTTTCAGTATCTAATCTTCTTATCTTGAATACCTTTTTTGGAAATGATAATATAAATGCTTCAACACAGTTTCTATATCTTGAACTTAATCAATGAATTTATCAGTAAAATTTAAACTGTGCTTGAAATTTAAATAAAGCCCAAAATAAAATATTTGATTCAATTATTTTTTAATAAACAAATTGAAAGACAATTTCAAAATAAGGAAGTAAATATATTTTTTAATACATGAATTATTTAACATTTATGAAGGAACAGTTGCGAATAAATGCCGAGTTAGAAGTAATTAGAGCCCAAAATACCGCTGCCCGACAACTAGCCGGTCAAGACCGTCCATTTTCCTTTTTTTCAGTAACAGCTTACAAAAATTTCACATATGTACCGGAATCAGTTAGCAAATCCAATGATCACAATAAATCTCAAAACCTCTCAAATGTTTGTTGATTTCAAATGATAATAATAATTACTTCATCATTTTTTATTAGGAAAATGATAAATCTGAAAAATTTTCTCCTGACGATTTTATTAAATTTTTAAAATCCATTAAAACCAAATTTGATACTGAAAAAGTGAGTAATTATTCTTTTTTTTAAATTTAACGAACATATTTGGATTATATTAATATTTATAATTTATGATTATTAAGAACACCAACATGGGTTTTCGAACTTTTATTTTCAATACAATTAGAATTGTCTTTTGGACAACTCTCAGCAAAACTCTCCTAATTCGACATCGTTCTAAATTACAAATGCTAAATACATTAAATGGAGCGAAATACGTCAGCACGATCGACTTGGGGAGTGCATATCATCAAGTTGAATTGGAGAACGATTCAAAATTAAAAACTGCATTTTCAACAAAGAACGGCCAATATTGTTTTAAAAGAATGCCATTCGGA
>MQRK01136902.1:0-14469 GCA_001938485.1 Girardia tigrina | reverse complement strand
AAGAAATCTAAGTGTGAATGAAGGAAATGAATCTTGAGTGACATGTTGTAATTAAATTTCTGCTATGCTCGTTGAAGTTTGTCTATGACTTCAACGACGTTTAGCGGTCTGTAATGACCAAGGAAGTGGATAACAAAGTCTTTGAAAGCTTTCCATGCATTTCCTTACTGGCCAACTAGCAGCTCTTCAAACTGCTTGGCACTTAAAACTTGTCTGATCTAAAGACCAGCATAAATGTTCGCTTTCATCTCCATGTCACTTATTCTTGGAAACATCTGTCTTAAATAGCAAAAATATTTGCCTTCTTTGTTTAGCGCTTTAAAAAAATTCTTCATGTGTCACATTTTTACGTGTAGAGAAAACAGAAATATCTTTCCCGATTTGACAAACGGGTGAAACATTTTTCTGTGTTAGAAATAAATTTTGGCGGAGTCGCCAGTTGTTTCATTCATAGAGGAAACAACTGTACTTAGTATAGCCAAACTGCAATCCGAGTAACCTAGCAATGACTTTTAGATCCCTGATATACTAGATGTGGTTGAGCAACAGTTCTATATTCTCGTTTGTTTCCTTCACATGTGCAGCGTACCAAAGGTAGTGACAGACAATTATAGCGATTGTGTTGCTATGATAATGTATAATATGATAACTATTTTTTGATAAGGTATGATTTCGCCAGAAATGGGTCAGACCTATCATCCTCTAGGATAAACTCAACGGCGAAGATTCCCACGTCTTCAGAAGACGATATAGTGATCTCATTTATCCGTTCAATGTCATCTATATCCTTGACGTTAAATAATTGAATTTCAATGGAGCCTACTCCGAGAGTTGAATGTGATTTTCTTCATCAATTACGAGTAATGCCACAGATGATGCATGTATATATACAGCTTGCAGCCTTTAAAATGAACGGTTAAATGTGGTACGACAAGTGTGACGGTACACACCCATGATGTCCGATATCTTCATGTGCGCGCCATATTTCTTTTAACAATAACCATGCGTTTGTCGTATTTATTGTGGACCAATTTGTTCGGATACTGGGTTGCATTGTCATATCATTTTTTCATAATGGGTTTATTCCTTATCAAGTCGTACTGCATTAGTCTATAAAACGATACGGGGTAATGATGTGGTGTAACGGCCAGGTTATGTACTTTCTTTATCTCTAAGCTAATGACTTTTGTTGGATTCCATTCTGAGGGTAAGGGTACGGCGGTAGACAGATATTTATGTTTTGCCTGCTCTATCTGTGCATGTTTCTCATCCTCTATGTCCTGATGGCGTTTTACTTTATGCCATTGTTTCTGTGTGTGCATATCTCTAAGGATAATTATGTTTGCACTAATTTTAAAAGTTATTCTGAAAAATAAAATAATGAAATTTGTTGCCAGAGATGTAATGTAAAAAAAAACAATTAATTTTAAATTTTAAAGTTAGTTTGAAATTCTGCAAATAAAAGATTTGACAAATACTTAATTCTAAACAGTTTTCACAAAAAGAAATAAAGATTAAAACTTTTATCATTAATGTATCGTAATAATAATCAAAATTTGAATACTGTAAATTATTTTTTGTAAATAAATTGTATTTAAAATAATTGTAGGTAAAAAAGGCTTTTAAACTGAAATATTGATAATAATTAAACGTTAAAATCTTTTATTAATTAAAAACGTTTCACAAATAAAAGAAAATAACATTAAACTAATTCTAAAATAATAAAAAATCATTTTGGTTAATTTAGAAAAAATATGACTACAATAAATTATGTTGGTTTTAATTTAAATTAAGTTGCATGAAATAGTGGAATGTAAATTTTCAAAATAAAGAGAATAAAAAAAATTCAATTTTAATATAGCTTATCAGTATTTATAATTCCATATTTATATATAAAAATCTGGTCAAAAAGAAAACGAAGAAACGTTTTCGGAACTTGACGAAAAATTGTAATGAAAAAATTGTTCACTAAAAATTGTTTGAATAATTGTTTATTGTGTTAGAAATAAAATTTTGGTGTTAATGAGTCTTAATCTCGATCAAGAACCCAACATGTGTAATTGCCGAATTTATGAACTAGTCAATTTTTACCAAATTCACTAACTATATGAAAAATTTTTATTGTAAGATGAAAATTTCTCAATTTAAAATGAAAGATTATGTACTTCTTATGAAAAATATTAATTTTACATGAAAAAAATCAATATTATATGAAAAAATATCAATTTAATATGAAGATATGTATTTAATATGAAAAATATGTATTTACTATGAAAAAATATCAATTTAATTCGAAAAAATATCAATTTAATATGAAATATTCTGTATTTAATATGACAAAAATTTAAGTTTAGCATGAAAAAGTTTTTGAAAAGTAAAAAAATTTGAAAAGTTTTTTTCCTTCAACTGAGGCATCACACACACACACACACACACATATATATATATATATATATATATTTATCCATGAAATTTATAAACCTATTTGAAGACTTTTTCTTAAATCAAATTTCTCCAAACTTTACATATTTACTCATTTACAATAAATGATAATGTGAAAATCTGATCAAACTAGGTACTCAAAACGATGTTTATGTAAAGATACATTTTGCGATTATCCACAAATGTTCAAACTGTATAAAATGGAATTGTTTTGCTTTTTACCTTCCATGCTTTATAATATATTTAGTATTTTATTAGTAACTATTTAATTGCAAAATGGGGTTGTAATTTTTTTGTATGAAATTTTCCATTCTATAAATGATTTTAATAGGTACTAATAACATAATAAATTGATTAAAAAATGTAAAAGTAATTTTACCTTCTACGAAGGATAAGAAAAAAATTCTTTTGGCTAAGAAGAGTTCTGTCCACATAAAGAATGAATTAAAATGTTTTTTGTTTACTAGTTTAATTCTATAGTTATAATGAACTGATTTTAGCATAAAATCTTTATTAAATCATGCATAACATATTTTTGTTAATACAAAAACTATGAACAAAAACATAAATCTCATTATTTTTCCTTTAAATTATTAATCACTCTTATTTCAATAAAAAATAATTAAAAAAAATTAATTAAATAAAAAATAATTACAAAGATCGATCCTATTTTTCATTCTCGATTCGCATCAATCGGAATTAGAGTAATTTATATTCGGAACTAATTCATGAAAAAAAAATCTGAATATTTTTTAGAAATGGGAAATAAATGACAAACAAATTTAAGCACAATCAAAAAGAAATAAATTTATTCATTTATAATAAATAATTAAAAAAATAAAATTTTTTAAAAATTTAATTTATTCGAAAGAGGATAATTGAAACCCGTCAAGTGTGACAAAAATCATTGAATCGAGACGACGGTCAAGAACCATCTTGAGGCTATTTTATTTTACCTTTAAACTGTGGTAAAAATTGTATTTATTAATTATTTTTCATTTTTATAAGAAAAAACATTGATTTAAAAATACGAAATTTATTGTCAAAAAATATCGAAATGAAAAAGAAAAATTTAAATATTTATTTACATATTTTCAAAAAATTTTCAGATAATAATTATAAAAAAATTTTCATTTAAAAATTAATTAATAAACAGATAGTTAAACTTTTACATAATTATAAAAACTAGAAATTGTTTATTGATATTTAACTTTTAATTAAAAATATTATATTCTATTAAAATTAAATGTAGTGTAAAAATAAAAGAAAAACATTAATTGATTTTCACGTTTCATCTAATCAAAATGTTTTGAAATAAAAATTTTCTCAATGTAAAGAGTGTAATTAAAATAAAATTTGTTTGAAAATTTACAAATATTTAATAACATTCATCTTTTTATCATTAAATGAATTACAAAAAAATCAAATAATATTTTCAATCGCTGAAAATATTTTAAATATAAAATGATTTTTATAAATCTTATTTTTTTCCGTGATGAAAAAGTGACAAAAATAAATTTTTATCAATAATATAATATAATATAATATAATATAATATAATATAATATAATATAATATAATATAATATAATATAATATAATATAATATAATATATTATGATATAATATAATATAATATAATATAATATAATATATTATGATATAATATAATATAATATATTATAATATAATATAATATAATATAATATAACATAATATAATATAATACAGCTTAATATAATATTTAATACAATGTGTGAGGAATATTTTAAATTGTTAGAATGTGTAAATCTATTGATGCTGTATGTTGATTTAAATATGTTGAATTTAGAATAGTGATTCTCCCACCCAGATGGAAATTGGTATTTTTTATTAAAATTTAAAGTGAGTGACTATACGAACATAATTAAAAGAATCATTTGATAATTTCATATTTTTAATTTCATAATTAAAATTAAGTTTAATAATTTTTAGTAAAATTTAAATTAGATGTATTTTTAATAATTTGATGACATTTTTTTATTATTTTGGGATTTATTGAGAAATGGTAAAAATTGTTATTTTTAATTATTATTTAAGAAAACCAATTAGAACGATGACAAACAATGAAAGACTTTCGGAGAGTCTTAATGACTCTAAATGTAATTGCAATAAAAATTCAAATGAGACTTGTCTAAATGTTCTTAATACAATGTATTATATCTTTTTCTTTATTTCATTAAAGCTTGCTTGTATAAATTTTATTATTGTTAGAAACTGTCTCTCAAATATGTTGCTTGTATTATGATGGTGGGAGCTAGAGAAGACAAACTCGATGCCTCTGGATTCTAGTATGTCTTTTAATTTTTATGCTTTGAAACTCTTCACAAAATCAACTTGAATCTCTCTTGGTTCTCTAAACTTTAATATTCATTTCTGAAGTAAAGATTAAACTAGGTTTTCTTGATACTATCTTTTAATTGCGTCAAGATCATATATGATCCATCAAACCTAAAATATTTATTTCTTTTTGTATCGTCTTCGTAATTAGATTTAACTAACTGAATCCAACCACAATCTGATTTCGTCTTTGTCTTTCTTCCATACACATACTACGAGTTTAATTCAATCAGAGTGACATGGTCTTATTTTTGCATTTATTTCGAAGTTCAGAATTGCTTCTACTAATTTCTCTTCAAATTTATCGGTTGTCTTCTTGGTTTTACCTTTATAGGTCCCTCTTTAATTTTATTTTGTGTCGTAATAAATTGGTGTAGCCTATCCAGTCTATCGAAATTATAATGCTCCAATATTTACGTAAATACAAAATCCTACCAATAATAGTACCAGTGCTCTTAACATGCAGTTTAAAATGGCATAAAAAAGAACTAATAACTATATTATTTAGATTAACTTTTGGTAAAAAGTAGTTGGTAGCAGAAATTGTGGTAATCTTGACCTATATTTTTGTTTCTGTAGTTAACTCAAAATTATTTTAACATATAAAAAATTATTGTCAAAACTTAGTTCTTCAGTTTCACAAAGTTTTATAATTCCCACTAATCTTTTATAATCTTTTTTCAATCACTATTACAAATACTAAAATTTTATCACGTCAACTTAACTGAACAGTCATTTGCAGCTGAGCTTGAAATATTAAGTTAATAAAATTAACTATTTGCTGACTTTGCCTTGAGAACAACTCATGTTTTATTTATTTTATGAGAAGTATGCATTATTTATTAAAGGAGGGTCACTTGAATTCTATTACGACTTTCTACCTATATTAATTTCAGTTATTACATCCTCTCGCTCTAAAGTTTTTACATTGGTGATGAAGGATATTTGTTTGTATTTTCATCTAAATTTAATCTCTCATTTGAAAATTCGATAATTTTCTCAGCAAAACTGACAGTAGGAACAATTTTCTTTAATTCAGCTTTTATTTTGCCCTTTTTTCTTTAATAAGAATAACTATTCATTTTGTTTATTTAAAAGAGATAGACCGCATGTGAAGAATAACGTCAAGTAATTTCTATTGTCACAATTCCTGAAAGAATAATCTGTAAAACTTTTAATAATCCATTGCTTCTTTGTTCCTTAGATCTGTCTCCAGAAGATTTATCACTTAGAAGTATAGAATATATCAACGATATCCTGTGAACATTGAAGAACTAAAATTGTTAATTTGTGAGGAAATGTCCAATTTATCTCAGGATCTGTTAGAATGAGGGAGTGAATATGTAATTTTATGTCACTTGCACAGTGTAATTGAAGTAAATGGAGAAATTTTTAAGCATTTATTATTTTAATACAATCTCACGTATCTGATAATATATTGTAGATTTTTTCGAATTTTCTGTTTTATTTTTTTATTAAGCTGTTAACAATATAAATCTTTAGCAAATTTATGTCGCGTTCCCCTTATTTTGCAACATTTATGCAGGACCGAGCCCCCATTCGCTTTCTGAGTTAAAGGACAATTCATGGTGTTCCAAATCTTCTAATTTAGGACAAAAGGACGCGTCTCCTCCACGCACATTAACGTGTTGTATGCGCTTCGGAGCGCCTTCAGATTCAGACCACTGATGGGTATTGCCCGACCGATAGTTGCAGCGCCTGGAGGGCTCGATAGATCTACTTTCTACGTTGATATTTTTTATTTATACATTCATAATTTTAGATGTACCGAACGAAGGTAGCCTTAAGAAAATAGACGACAATCACCCGCGTGTCTCTATGCATTTTACGGTCCGACCTGCGTCACCTCCAAAAGGTTCTTCAGTTCTTCACACACAGGATTTGTTATTAATTCTTTTTCGAAATATATACAGAATATAGCCTCGCATTTATCAATCAATAGAATAAGACCTCGACTGAGTTTATAATTAGATTCATTCGGTTTGTGCAATGACTGTTAGTGACCTCTCAACACTACATGCAAATTAAGATTATGGTTGGATTATTTTATCATTAACGGTTCGCTATTATTCCCAAGGAAACGACATAGATTAACATTTTAATCTCAACCTTAACGTCAATTTTTTACTTGCAAATACTCCGTAAACTAACCCTTCCGCTGCAAGCTCCCATCACTCTGAACATCTCAAAAGATTACATTATCTAACTGGGTCAATGGGGAGCTCCTGACTTCAAACGAGTCCGAACATTCTGACCTCCTAATGTTATTACACATGCGCTCTCTAGTATCCATTGGAGATACGATGGAGGAGTCAGGTCATTCGTTGGATCATCACAGAACTGCTCTCGATAATGACTTTTCTCAACAGATTTATTTACAAGACTTATTGTTTACTATTTACACTGTGACGATTAATTTTATTTGCTCTTGCTCGCCAACCTCGCATCCTTCAATAATTACTTAAATTCTAAGATATTAAATCGTTATTGAGGGCTCCCAATGCATTATAATAAAGCCAGACCCTCTTAAATTACTAACTACAAATTATATAATCCGGAAAGGTTAAGTCAATGAAGAATTATCACCTCGTTTATTTATAAACCATAAGTTTATATTTCCCCAGTTATAAATATTAATTTCGCCGTTATAAAACTACATTCTATTAAGTGATTAATTACATGTTACTCTAAGCTCTTGATTTACGAACTTACAAATCATAGATTCATAACTTACTTAACCATGAATTATTGATCATAAACGATTAGATCGTAAAGTACTCAACTAATCTATCAGTGATCGAATTATAAATTAAATATAAACAAGATTAAAATTAATAAATGGTTAAGTTGAATATAAAACTAAATATAAATTGTTAAATTATTATTTGAATATCATACGTTATTAAAACCTGGATTATAAGTTATTAAATTATAAATTAAATTTTAAATTATTGGACAAATAAATAATGAAGAGCGAAATTACAAATTATTAAGTTAATGAGTTAGAAATTACTAAATTATTGAATTATAAATCATGATTTGTCGGGATCTAATCTAAACAAGCAGCAAAATATAAAATGAAAATAAATAAGCAAATCAGAATTGAATACAATTATCAAATGTTTAAATAAAGCTTAGAATTCAATCATGAAATTGCCAATCAATATGTTATAAGTTAACTGTAGTAGGAAAAATACGGTTACCATGGCAACGGTCGCGATCACCTTAACGCTTCTGATTGGTTTCTTGGTCCCTAGCAACGGTCGCGATTAATCAAAAACACTTCTGATTGGTCAATAACCACCTAACAACAGCCGCGATCACCTTAGCAACGGTTCCGGTTCACTTGGTGACGATAACTAAGGTCTTCGTTACCATAGCAACGGTAACCAAGGGAAGTTTTTCATTGGAAACGGATACTGTGATTCAAGGCGGTTGTAACCACGGTAACGGTTACCGTATCCATTGCAACCGTGACCCTATCACTAAGGACCGTAGAAAAAAGTGATAATCGAGCACGGTACAGTGCCCAGAGGTGCTAATCTATATTTTGAAAATGCTAATCGATAGTGCACATTGTGCCGCACATTTCTAATGTGCTAGCACATAGCTTTTCAAGTTGCACATATGCAAAAGTGTAAAAATCAATACATAAAAGTTTTTAAAAGTACTAGTGTCAAAAATCGATATCATGTGTTTGATACACATTTTGATTCTCTATTTGAATGTGCAAATCAAATTTTCATATATTGATTACTTTTCTCTATAATAAGCATAATGTGTAAATTTGCACAATATGCACATTGATTTTAAAGCTACAAGGAAGCAGAATATCAAAAAGTACTGATGCACTTGAATAGGAACCCATATACGTACATTCAGATTTCATGTCAAAATTTTCGAAAAATTTTTGAAATATTGAATTTTTCGAACATTTCTGAAATTATCAAAAAAGTGCTCAAAAATTGATTTTTTGTATATATATGAAACCTACATGATATATGTATGTTGTTTACCATCAAACAATACCTCATGAATCTCCTAGTATAATAAAAAAAAACAAGTATAATCACAGGTACCATGGTTACCGTATCCAAGATACATAACTTTCAAATTGTACACCTTGTTTTTTTTATTTTTATAGTATTTGCAATACGTTAATATAAACAAAATCATGATATACAGTATATATACGGTACACTAAACTATGCACAATACTACAATTTTTGTGGTTGAACCACGAATAGACACAATTATTGAAGAAAATGAGGATGAAAGTGAGCAAATCGACACTTCAATTCAAGGAGGGCTTTGTGTATGCAATTATCTTGTAGAGGTAGGAAAACGTGAAGAAGTTACACCACTCTTGAATTCAGACAATGATGATGAAAGTGAACAAAGAAATAGATTTTAAGCTATTTCAGAAGATAAAATTGAACAAAAGGAAGATGAAATTAATTAAATAGACGATTCAAACAAAAAAGGTCCTTGTTTATGCGATTATCTTGATAAGGTGTTTACAAAGGAAGATATTACGCGATTTTTGAATTTAGACATTGAGGATGATATTAAGAAACTTGATGATTATTAAAAGTTGTTGATAAAAGTTGTATTGTTGTGTTAATAAATATGGTTATAAATTAGTTTTAACTCTATAAACAAAGACAGGCTAATACATAGGTTAAAATGGATTTAGAAGCAGAAATTAAACGTCTTACTAATGAAATATGTAATGTTAAAATTGATTGCATACAATTCCTTAATAAAATATCACATTTTAAACCTTTGACCAAAGAAGATTACATAGAACTTGTTGTGCAAACCATATGCATTAAAGACATTAAAACTGAATTGAGAAATAAACATAGGAATCTTTTACTTGTGTGCAGCATTCTAACAGGCTCACTTGTAATATTATTATCAAGATTTGTACGTTAATAAATAGTTTTACATGTTATTGATGTTATTAATAATTTATATTAAAAGATATACAATGAATGGGTAATACCAACACATTCTGTACGTTTTATAAACAAAATGAGAGCATACACATACAATTAAAAATGAATCTCAACAACAATGCTGTATTTCAGGTAGTTGGACCAAGTGGTAGTGGAAAAACACATTTTCTATGTCAGTTATGGCAGAGAAATTACATGTTTAAAAACAAGTTTAAACGAATTTATTGGCATCAAGGTGGAGGAGGTGAAAGTGGACTAACTGAATATGAATTTTGTAAATTAAAAGGTGTTAAGATCATCAATGGATTTGATGAAAACTGGCCTTGACGTCTCCAAAAGTGAGATGTTATTGTAATTAATGATCTTTTCCAAGAGGCAAATAAGGAGAAAGATTTTACCAATTTATTTACAAAAATTGCCAGACATAAAGAAGTGACGGTTATATTCATAGCTCAAAATCTTTTTAATCAAGAAGGTAATCATCGAACGAGGAATTTAAATGTTCATTACATCGTAATATTCAAGAATCCGCTAGATAAAACTGTAGTTGATTATTTAGGTAGACAAGCGTTTCCTCATGATAAGAAGTATTTTATTGATTCATTCATGGATGCAACATGTAAACCGTATGGATACCTTTTCATAGATTTTACTCAAGAATGTCCTGATGATCAACGACTAAAAAGAAATCTATTTCATACTAAATACATTACATTGTATAAACAAAAGTTATGATGTGAATATATTAATTACGAATTTTACCAAAGTAGTTGTTAAAATCAAACCAAAGAGGGTTTCTAAAACGAAATCAAAGGAGTTAAATGTAAAGAAATCAAATAAAGTTTCTTTATGTAATGGCTGCACGAAAATACTTTGAGAAAATACCACAGACATGGAGAGTAGTATAAACAGTATATATGACAGTTAGATTTGTTAGATGATGATGCACATTACTAGAAGTATTCCCTATTTTGAAGCATTATTAAAAAGCGGAACAAATAGATGGGATCTATTACATAAGTTCCCAGCATTTGTACAGAAGGATTTCATTGAAGTTCTGATGAATATTGTGTCTGGTAATGTAAAAATTGGCAATTACAAAAGGTCTTTGAAGAAGTATTAAGATACATAGCTAAAAATGTTCAAGGCAAGGGCATTAAAAACAAAACTACAGATTCTTAATCAAAGATTTACTATACCACCTACAAAATCAAAGACAAATTATTTTGTTGCAAATGTATTACATGAAATAAAGAAACAAAATCAGCAGAGGAATCAAGACGGTGATGGTTTCGTATGGGCTGCTTTAATACCATTCTTTCAATGGCTTGCCAGTTTTATTGTTCCAGCAGTTCCGAGTGGAGCTATATCATATGGTACGAAAAAGGCATTAGATGCCATTGAAAATGGTGCTAATGTTAATAAACAAATATAAACGGTAATTGAATTAGTATATAAACGCTCGATATAGGCTCAACGTCTGCATTTCCTAATCTAGCGTTGAATATTAAGTGCAACTGGTGTGTTGATGGAAAAGATATGGTTCAACCCCGAAGACCCAGCTGGTTTCGGAAGCGTATCAAAAATGGCAAAGGCATCAAAGACCAGCAAGATGGAAGCAGACAAGTGGTTGAGACAGCAGTTGGCATACAGTCTCAACAAACCATTATTGAAGAGATTCCCGACGAGGAGGTACTTACCGAAGTCAGTGAATTGGATCTGGCAGATGGATTTAATGGAGATGATTCCATATGCGAAATTCAATAAGGGGTACAGATATATTCTGACCTGTATTGATGTATTCAGTAGATATGCTCGTGCTGTACCTTTAAAGAGAAAAACGGCCAAAGACATGGCTGTTGCAATTCAAACAATGATGAAAAGTGTTCAGCCTAAATTTATACAAACTGATTTAGGTAATGAATTCTACAATAGTAAAGTGAATGGAATCAAACATTATTCAGTGTTTTCAACATATAAGGCATGTATTGTTGAACGATTCAATCGCACATTGAGAGGAAAGATTACAAAATATGTAATACATATTGGTAAAAAAGTATGGTATACGGTCCTACCTAAACTTATCAAGGGGTATAATAATACTCCACATCGAGGCTTGAATGGCCTTCGTCCCGTAGATGTTACTAATGATATGTACAGTGCATTACAGAGTGATACGAAGAAATATGAGAAGCCTAAATATAAAATTGGTGACTATGTGCGTATCAGTAAAGGGAGCACAGAAGGGGAAAAATGTATGTATTCCCCATAAGACCCCCCGCCGGGGGAGCAGGCCGTTGCCATGACAATGGTCGCGGTTACCATGGCAACGGTTGCGATCACTTTAGCAACGGTCGCGAGCACCTTAGCAACGCTTCTGATTGGATAGTATAATATAATAGATAATATAATATAATATATAATATCTATATATAATGTGTAATATTATATTATATTATATAAATATATATAATATGAAACTGTAATGGTTACGGTAACCATGATACTTTGATAGGTGATGCCTGGCTAGGCTCAGGTGCATTAGATGATTATGTAGATGTTATGAATTATATTGATGCGTGTTTGAAGTACAACAGGAGTTTTTACATGTAGATTTTACATGTAAAATAAAATATTATGTATCTTGGTTACGGTAACCATGGTACTTGCGATTATACTTGTGTACATTAGGGGATTCATGAGGTATTGTTTGATGGTCAATAACACACATATATCATCGAGGTTTCATATATATACGAAAAAATAGATTTTTGAGCACTTTTATGATAATTTCAGAAATGTTCGAAAAAATCAATATTTCAGTACTTTTATGAAAATGTTGACATGGAATCTGAATGTACGTATATGGTTTCCTATTCAAGTGCATCAGTACTTTTTGATATTCTGCTTCCTTGTACCTTTAAGATTAATGTGCAATTTGTGCAAATTTGCACATTATGCTAATTATAGAGAAAAGTAAACAATATATGAAAATTTAAATTGCCCATTCAAATAGAGAATCAAAATGTGCATAAAACACATGATATTGATTTTTGACAATGGTACTTTTAAAAAATTTTATGTATTGATTTTTATACTTTTGCACATGTGCAACTTGAAAAGCACTGTGCTAGCACATTATAAATGTGCGGTACAATGTGCACTATCGATAAGCACTTAAAAAATATCCCTTAGCACCTCTGGGCACCGTGCAGCAATCGATTGGCACTTTTTTCTATGGTCCTTAGTGATGGGGTCACGGTTGCTATGGACACGGGAACCGTTACCGTGGTTACAACCACCTTGGATCATTGTATCCGTTGCCAAGGAAAAAACGTCCCTTGGTTACTGTTGCTATGGTAACGAAGGTCATGGTTACAATCACCAAGTGAACCGGAACGGTTGCTATGGTACCAAGGACCAATCAGAAGCGTTTCCAAGTGAACCGGAACTGTTGCTAAGGAACCAGGAACCAATCAGAAGCGTTGATAGGGTGATTGCGACCGTGGCTAGGGAACCAAGCAACCAATCAGAAGCGTTGCTAAGGTGATCACGACCGTTGCTAAGATGATCGCGAACGTTGCTATGGTAACAGTGGAGGGTCTTATGGGGCGAACATAAATTTTTCCCCTAGTGCGCACAACACCTTTTATCAAGAACTTTAACAATAATTGGAGTGATGAAGTTTTTCGAATAAGTGGAATAAATACAAGACAAATGCCTGTAATGTATGAGATTATAAATGATGATGATGGTGTTGTTCAAGGCAAGTTCTATATACAAGAATTACAGGTTCTTCCTGAAAAGCCCGAGTTGAGAAAATTATCAAATCCAAAGGTTGTGGGGAAAATAAAAAATATTTAGTTAAATGGTATGGGTATAAAAATCCCAGTTGGATTACATCTAAAGATATAATCAAAAATTAATGAAGAATTAACATGATTTGACAAGTGAGTATTAATTCATTAAAATATATAAACGAAATCAAGAACATTTCGAGAACATTATTGATTGATGGATTCATTTTATATGGTATTACCTAGCAATAGCGTCCGGATACTCAACCAGACAATAAATCAAGCAAATTCATTGTAGACTTTGAGAATAGTATTAACCTGACAGGAATATGGCAGGTAGACATTATAGATATATTGATTTATTACACTCCTGCAACAATACGAAATGATACATACATAAGGATACATATAAGGTTGGGGCAATGGGGGAGAACCCGTATTTTTCCCCTACTAACCGTTACAAATAAATAAATCATATAATAAATTGAGAGTTTAAAAATTTACACTAAAATCATGATCGAATCACACTTAACGCTGCTTATATAACTATAATACGGTTGAAATTCTGAGACTATGATTTTACACGAGGTGGGCATGAGACTAGACCTTGTGGCCTAAGGGACCTTCTTCTAAACCCCTGCACCAAATACCGGGACACGTAGATCGGGCTTTGCTACTAGGCCTTCTCCTAATTACGCTTATGAGTATCCCAGTGATATATATATTAGGTTTGTCGAAAAATAATGGCGGCTTTTGAGCTTTATACTTTGTTTATCTACTTTGATATGTATATAAGTTTAAATGCATTAGTGTTAGATATTATTTGAAATCTTATGCCTAGTTGTATATTTCTATAGCCATTATTAACAT
>MQRK01136891.1:0-15539 GCA_001938485.1 Girardia tigrina | reverse complement strand
AATTGATTGTAAGACTTAATCATTTGGTTGCAAAACTTATTCATTTGAATTTATTTATAAATAAAATATTACACAATCAACAAATTTAGAATATTTCTAAATTTGTATTATATAACTATTACGGGGTCGAGAACAGAGTTAACCTTTGACTTTCCTTTTATTTGGTATATAACCGATATATGTGTGTTTATAGTTTAGTTTATTAAATATATTTTAGTGCAGAAACTTTGTCTTTTAACATGACGACGTACGCAAATTTCCTCAATCACATGATTACTGAAGCAGTCAATGGACAACAAAACATCAACAAATTTCTTATGGACTCTACTAGATTCTTCGAAATTTCCAAAATTAAAGGAGACGTCCAATATGTATTCATCAAAGGCCTGTAGGCCAAGGGTCTAATTTCAATTTATAAAGCTGTGGATCCGAAGATCACCAAATTCAATGAACGGTTAAAAGCGGCTTTGAGAAACCATCTTCGTTAAATCAGGACTTAATGAATTTATACATTCTGAATTTATATAAAAACCCAACTCCTGCTATCATTTCCGGATTTGGATCTTTGACCACATAAAACTCTATAATTTTTGTACTCCTTCAATTATTACATTTAATTTCACAATTTTATAATTTATAAGTTCCGAATCATTTGCACAATGAATGCTTTTACTAGTCTTTCTTATCTGAACATCTTTCCTATCCTTAAGTATATCTGCTTTAGTAACATTTACGTTGGTATCGGTGTCCAAAACACTTTCAACATTCATATTTTTACTCAGAAAGTTTACTTTCTGTTAATATCGTTATTAATTCTTCTATTTTTTAAATATTTCTTCTGGATCTGAGGATCTATATCGGAGATTTAAAATATCTTTCATTGTGTCCTGCAATGATTTTTCTTTCATAAATGTGGTTTCCAATTTTTCTTTAGAATTTTTTCCATCTGTTTCTGAATATTTTGTGATTGTTGATGGAGTCATAAAGATCGTCACCATCAATATTCTTCTTTCTTCTGCTATGCAAATAATATCGGCATAACATTCGAAATTTTTTATGAAATCTTCTCATTTCGATTTAGATCCATCGTTTTTGCGTATCTCATAATGATGTATGTCACATGAGCTGTGGTCGCCATATTAACAGCATAAATATGATTTAAAATTATAAATTTTATAAATTTTAAATTATATTTAAAATTAGATATTACATACGAAAATTCAAATAATACATTCAAAAATTATTTTAAATCTTTTTATTTTAAAATTAAATTATTTTCAATTAGTAGGAATCAAAGAAAATACCAATCATCCATCTGGATGGGAGAGACAAAGTCCGAATCAACACATGTCATACAAATTATAAAACAACAAACAATTCAGAACATTCCTTACAGTGCTCTCGAAATTTCCGTGCAATATGTATTAAAGAAACATATTTTTTTCATAACTGTCGTGTTTCTCTCTCGTAACATCATTTTCGTGGACTCTGAGCCCCCATACATTTTTCGAGTTCAACGGCAACTCTTACACCCTTCGAACTCCCCTCGGTGATTGCTCTCTGTTTTCTTATTGCTTACGGGAACAGACGCGTCTTCTCCGCGTACATCAACAAGTTGTGTGTGCATCAGAGCGCCTTCGGGTTCGAACCGGTAGCGAGTATTGCCAGACCGGTGGTCTCAGCTTCCGGGAGGTTGATATTATTTTTCATGAGCATTTGGAAGATTTTAACGTTAATTACATCGAACGAAGAGAGCCTCAAGGAAGTAAGCGACGATCGAACTACGTGCCCCTATGCATTCTATGGTCGACCTGCGCCATCTCCAAAAGGTTCTTCGCCTGTTAATGTTTCCATGAATTAACGAGATTTCTCTTTTATTCAACTTCAACGTTACACTGAACTTCCAAGTCGACTCGGAGTCATAATCGGCGAATTTTAACCTCGAATTTAAATGGATATTATATTGTGACTCGGATTATTACTACATGACATTCCATGTCTCAGTTTCAAATTTGAATCACTTTATCTCTTTTAATTGGATTTTGATTTAGGAATGTTGTTATTTGTACTTTTCGAATTTAAATTCCTGTTATTTTATATTTCTTATTAATTGTTTATTAATAGTTTGTTTCTAGTTAAATAAGTTATTTTTACATTCAGAATATTTGGTTTCTCCGATCTGGTATTCATATTACTTTGTTCCTATCAACGGGGCTTTCCTATTTATATTATTTTATAACTCTTGGTTCTAATTCACGTTATCGTATAACGCTTGATTCTACATAACTTTGAATTTTAAAATTTTTCGTTACCGTTTGGACATTTTGAGTTGAGGCGTTAATTTTAATTAAATCGGACGAAGAGAGCCCTAAGGAAGTAAACGTCGGTCAAATCAATGTTCTGAATTATATTATCGATCTTCTTATTCAAATCACCAAACAACTAGTTATTTTTTATTTTTAATCAAGGTCCTCATTTCAATTTTTACTGCAACTGATTCTTACCACGTTTCTTCTCGAATGATTTGTAGATCTTTCCTTATAAATTTATTTATCGATCGTATATTAGCTTTTGTTGCTGTGTTATGGGCGTATTTATTAACTTGAATTGTTTCTAATTGTTATTTCAATTGACCATTGTTAATTCGTGAATCGGTTGAGTTGCGAATTTTATAAAATCGTCAAGCAATAACTGTTTTTATTGTTGCTTTCCTTCAAATAACTTATTTTATGTTTCATATTTTGAATCGTTCCCGTCAGCAATTTTGTGTGATAGCTACTCTCTTCATTCATATGATCTTCCATTACACTCGTATCATATCGCCAATAGTTGATCAACATACAATACGATATAAGAAACATGACGTTTTTCGCTAATTTCGTTTCTGTCATTTATTATTCTCCTTCACTCTCATCCCCCGGATGGATCAAAAACTCTCAGAAAAAATCGCAAAACAATTCCTATGATAAATATTCGATTATTTGAGACAATTATATTTGCGATCACATTTCTTTGTTCCTATTGTATTTTTTATTTTTCTAATATGATTGTTTTATCTTGATTTTTATTTCTAATGTTTTTTATGAAAAAATACAGATAAATTATAAATATTTTTATTATTTATCTATTACATTCTTACATTTTTGATGAAAGAGAATCAACCTAAAAACAATGCAATAGTTTAGTTTGGGCATGTTTCATTTACAAAATTCATATGGTAACTTCGAATCGAATGTTTTTGTGGCAGTGCATTTTAAAACCTATTATTTCAGAGTTTTCGTCATTTAAATTGAAATTATTCGATTTACTATATTAAAATATTTTATACAAATTAATTATAAATAAATTTATTTTAAATCTGCTATAATATTAATAATAATTATTGTTTCGTATTTATTTATCAATTAAAAATTTTCGAAAGTCATGGAACGTTACACGAAAAACATAAACTGAGAAATCTGGAGGGTAAAATGAAGATATTTTAACAAATGAAAAAAATCTTCGGTTCAAATAAACATATATATCGAAATATTTATTAATTTTTAATTTTTTCATTCTCAATTTAAATTGTTCTAGAAATGTAATTGTTTTTCAATTAAAATATTTTTTATAAATAGTTATCTTCTTAATTAAATTGAATAAAATAAATTATTAAAAAATACAATAATGTTCCTAAACAGGTTAATTAAAAGAATACCATAATACCATAATTTTAAAAGCAACAATAAAACTAAAAATATTAATTATTGATTTGTTGTAGTACTATTATTACAATTACTAGATTTGGAAAGTTAAATGAGATATTACTAACTGAACTTCTCAAATGATATATTTTATAGACCGAAAAAATTATTTACAGGGCTTTTCATTTCTATATACTCAATATTTCAAATCTATATGCCCATTCCAAAATTCAATTGAAATTAATTACAATGATTAAATTGGAGAAAAAAAAATAAAAGAAAAGACAATAGTTATCTAAATGATTAACTAAATAAAATGACTAATTAAAATGATAAAAGAAATGATTATATAGTAATGGTTAAACCAAATAAGCTTTAATAACAGTTAGTCTGTCAAAGTGAGACTGTCAAAAAGACGAAATGCTATTACCATATTATATTAATAAATTGAATAAAGAATCATAATTACTACAAATAAAATTTTTTCGTTAAAAATTATTCTTCAAATAACTGTGACAAAGTATAATGAAATCAAGTCAATCTTGAAGTTATCAAAAATTTTTTTTAAATCAAACCCAATGAACAATTAAATTAATCATTATCATTACCTAAAATAAGAAAATTTCTATTTTAAGTCAAACACGGTTAGCAATTAAATAAATTATAATCATTACTTTTAAATTAAATTATAGTTATTTACAATAATTTATTTCCTCGTTTATTTATACGATCCGGTTACGCATCAGAATCCAAGAACCCCCACTCTGGATCCCTTGGATGCGAAGGCGAACCGCAATCGTACTCTCTTTCGCTTGGGGTCGACTTCCTGGATTTGACTTTCATTATTAGAGAGCAAGACATTGAATATGATAGTGGGATGTTTGTATGAGGTAATTATTAGAATCATTTAAATGAAACGAAACTGTACCATATAAACAAATTTTATTAATCGAAGTCAAATAATAACAATAAATGACATTAACCCGTACTTGCAATCAATTATTTTCGTACAACAATGATAAGTGATAATAATATTCGTCAACAATAATATTGCCAATAATAATATTCGAATCAAAACCGTCTTCGAAATTGAAACAAAATAATAATTGAGCTTTAGTAATAGCACGCCTTTGAAAATTTAAACAATATTTTAGTCAGAATTATATGTGATTCTTCGAGTGTCTGTTGTGGTCTTAAAAATTGGTTTAAATTGGTTAAAAATTGGTTACAAAATTTGTCTAAATTGGTCAAATTGTGTGCAACAACCTCGGGTATTTATATCCTACTGAATGTACACATTTATTGAAGCGTTCGGCACTTCGCGTGTCTATCAAATTGTTTATTCAGGACAATCTCTGTTTTGCATTTAATGATATCCTGTGTTCGGCATCTGCGGCGTCATCCTGTTTACAAGGCAGGAAGAAGGAAAGAGAGGGGAAAGGGACGATTATAATTATTTGCAATGTTATGTAATTATCTCGGAGAGGCTTATGTTGTTTATTTTAGATATTCCTTGATTATGTTGGTAGATTGCTTCTGCGGAAATTGTTGCCTCAGGATGTCCTCTCCACTGTTATGCGGGTTCCTGTGTATAATTGTCTGTCGGTAATCTTGGATAATGTTATGATTCACATTGAATCATTTGGTAATTTTTTTTAATTAATCTAATTAAAGTTTGTTAATTTCTATTTTGTTTTCAAAGGGTTTCAAAAGGTTCTCCAAGAGGTCTCGACAACATCCTCTGGTCACTTCAAGATTTACGACCACTCCCAAAAGCCCACAGATCCCTCCGGACGTCGCCACCTCGTCGATGTACAGGGTACACTTAAACGTAACGGGAGTAGTCGAGTTTGACTATTCCAAAACTTCATAATAATTCTGTGCTCACGGGATGGTGTAGTGGATGGAAGGGGTCTGGCGAGAGATATCAATCTTAGTCATATGGCTCGTAACATCATAAATGAAAAAATGTCGATCGTAACATAACATTAAATCTAAATAACATTATTGTATCTAAATTATTATAAGTTTAATTTTTATAGTTTGTTTTAAATTATATTTACAGTTTATATTCACATTTGAGAGATTTTGAAATGATGGACAAATAATATTTCATGCAGTGAAATATCGGAGTATTGTAAAGTTTCTGGTATTAAGACCTGTTCTCAATGACCTTTTTTCTTAATTTTATGAGATCTGTGGTGAGAAATCTCCATCCTACAGAGCGATGAAGTAGTGGAGGAGATTATTTAAACATGAGAGACTATTAGTTTTTGATGGAAAAACTCCTGGATACCCATGTGAAGTTTCAAACAATATTCAAGAAAAGAACGAATCTTTACTAAAAAAATATAAAATAAAAAATTGCAACACGATACTGGTTGATAATATGAATATCAGCAAAAAATCATACAAAAAATCATACATAAATTGGTAATGAGAAAGTTGGTATCCAGGTTTGTTCCTGCTTTCCTCCATCAGAGTTTTGAGAGAAGGGATAGCGATACTCTCGGGCAATCTTCCTTCTAATCCAACAATATGGTGAGACGTTTCCGCGTAATATCATCACAAAGATGAGACCCCCCTCAGTCTGTATCTGCTGAATCAAAACATTCCAAGAGAATCAAGTTCCAAGAAAATGACATCTGGAACCTCCACAGAAAATATCTAATGCTGATCATTTTTTTGTAAGTTCGTAGTGTTACCAATGTCAATTTTGCTGAGACAACACCAAACTCGACTCTGCATACCAATCTGATCTTGTGTGTAGCTTTCAATATAAAATTACAAAATAAAAATCACAAAAAAGAAGTTACTCTTACTTTATCAATATTGAATAAAATAATCTTATTTTACTAATGATAAATAGAAAAACTCTGACTAAATCAATTTCAAGTATCAGTATGTTTTTATTATTTTACTCTCCTGCCTTAGGAGGAATGAGAACTGAGTTCAAACAATTCGAATCTGAGATCAGAGATTTTGATTCCAAACAACTCTCCTTTTCTTTTCAAAAGTGGAACATCAATCATTCTTCGGTTGATGTCGATATTTCAAACAGTTTCCGTATTTCCTTTTTCAAAATAATAAATAGGATTATCAATTTTTATTAAATTGGCCTTATTTAATTAAAGTGCTTTTTACGGTTACTAAATTAAAATTAGAAGAACTTTCTTTTTTTTAATTTGACTAAAATAAATCAAATATCTAAAATATTTTAGGAAAAGAATTATTTCCTCATTCATAAAATGGAAGAAGAAAATTAAGAAAAAAATGAAACTGTTATTTTATATATTTGAAAATAAAACTTTAAATTATTTTTTAATATAAAAGATAAAGAACATTCAGACTTTTTTTTAGAAAACAATGCAAATATATTAAACAAAATCCATATGAAATCTTTCTTTAATTTTGTTAATTGCAGTGACATTATCTTCGATGATGTTTGATCAAAAATTACAAGTCAAAATTTCACACAAAAATTTAATAATGCATATTACACACAAATTTAAACAAATTTCTTCACATTAATATAATTTAATCATTTCGCCAAAATCCATTTATTACATATTCTTTATACTTTTGTATAAATTAATAAACTTTTTTTCATGTTAAAATTTATCTCTAAAATTTATTACTTTTGACAAAAAATATTTAACTTAACTTGAAATTAAATTTATAAAAACTTTTAATTTGTTAAATAATTTAGTTAAAAATATTTAACTTAACTCTAACTTTAATTTCTTTCAAAATAACTTTGTTCTATAGAAATTTTACCCGAACTATTAATTTTCACTTTAGATTTTTAAACTTTATAAAATTTTTGTTTTATATAATTATTTAATTTTTTGGCTTTCTAAAAGTTCCTTTTTTACTCTTTTAAAATTTAAAAACTTTTGATCATGCACTATAATCCATTGATCAATATTCGAAATTGACAAACTAAAGCCGCCTCAATTTTAAATATCTTCAATTAATTTAAAATTTAAAAATATTGACGAATAATATCTCTTTAAAAATCTCTTTCATTAATAAAAAATTTTTTTACCATTTTTATGAAATTTTAAATTAAATTAAAATCAATTTAAATAATGATACCAATGAAATTTAAAGTAAAATTAAATTATGTTACCAATTATAGCAAATTTTAGATTACAATGAAAAATCCCTGAAGATGATGTGAAAATAAATTGAAATACGCCTGGAATAATAACAAGTGCTTTGATAAAATAATTTGTAAAGAAAATCAAACTAGCGTTCACGAGATTAATTTTATAAACTTTATGTATTTTTTATTTTTACGTAATTATAAAATTTTTGTTAAAATTTTAATTTAAACTTTTAATCAATTATTTTGTGAATTGAAAAGTTTATCTAACTCCTCATAAATGTAAAAATAGTAATTTAATAAAAGACCAAAGTAATGGGACACTTAAGGATTCTTCAAAATGAGGGTTGGAGTTAAAATATAAAATTTTATTTTTTTTCTAATTTCAAAATTTATATATTTTAAATGATTTAAAAATTGTGATAAATTTCTTTTCAAAATAAAAAGACGCACTTTAAATAACAAAATTTTATTATTATCTACTATTATTATATTTTATTATTATCGACAATTCATTTCGATAGTATAACCGTCAATGTTGTCATCATAAAGAATAAATATTGATTTTAAGTGTACTTATATATGCAGGCATCAGAATCTTTTGATGAATGTTGTGCTTTGGACTATGTTTTGGTTCTTCATTCGAGTCCACCCAGTTAGCCAAACGTTTGCGGTTAACATATTGATCCACTTATCTTCACACGATACAATTCAATTCAAAAGGTGATCAAACTTATAATGCTTTTTTATAAGCATAATTTTAGTGACACTTTTATAATTATTTAACACAAAAACTTGAATGATTAAATTAAATAAAAACGGTAATTTAATGGATTAATTCTAATTTGTTGGAATAATATAGATTTTGAAAATAATCTTATTTTACAAGCTATTACGACTATGAAAGCCATTAGTAATTTGAAGAAATTTGATGGTGAGGAGGACGTCGAACGTTGGATCGACAGATTCGAGTTTGCCATCGAGGTAGACGGGGTAATGGAAAAAGAAGTCTCATGCTTGGTCATGCTGTTGGACGGGCCGGCATACTACATGTGGAAGGGTTTATCTCTGGATCAACAGAGAAATGCCAAGGAAATCAAAAGTGAGTTGCACTCAGTGTTTGGTCGGGGGAGATTTGATGCATAGCTGTTGCTTGGTCAAAAGAAGATTCTTCCAGGTGACAGATTGGACGTGTCGGCGGCCGAGATCAATCATCTGATACGGACCGTTGTTGGGGATCAGGATCCAATCGATGCGTTTTGTGCAATGACATTTATTCACAGCTTATCGGATCAATTAAAAAGAGAGGTGCAGCCAAGATTGGACGTCGAATTCACGTTCAAGAGTGTGGTGAACTTGGCCACAAAGATATTGCCTCATCAACATCATCAAGAAGTGATTGCGGCGACCAACAGTAAATTTTGATGTATTGGTTGTAATCGACTTGGACAAACGCAGAAGACGTGTAGAGTTAAATGCTTTAAATGCGGTGAAGTCGACCATAAAAAAGCAAACAGTAACATATCGGGAAACGACAGAGGGGAGGAGATCCCGGGTCCAACTTCTCCCCAGTGAATAGTGTAGGACTAAATGTCACAGTAAGAGGCGGTGTTGGTGTAACTAGCGGCAATAGTTAGGTCTATAAAAAGCCACAACGCCTTGAGGACAACTGTGTCAATAAGGCGGCCATGAATTTCCTTAAAAATTAGCAATGTTCAGATGTTATTCCGAATTTATTGATTCGTCAAGCGCTAATCGATGAAGGTGATGATCGACACGGGGATTAGTGCCACTCTTATTAGAAGAAGTAGCACAAAGTCAAGAATCGAAGGAGTCAGAAACATGAACCTGGTAGCAGTCGACGTTAGTCAGTTAAAGATCCTGGGTAAAGTGCAACTACATGAGATGCTATTTCACGGTATGAACTTGGGGCCTGTTGGAGCAATTGTGGTAGAAAGGCTTCCTGGTGGTGTCTACATCATAGTGGGAAACGATGTTATTCTCAAACGTGGACTGACAATACGGGTAGACGGTGATGATGTTTGTATAAAATTATGTAGTAATGGAGCGAAATTGAAAGCTAATACTGCAGTAACTGGAGTGAAAAGTGGAAGACACTTGCAGATAAAAGAGGATGATTTTGTAGCTCAATTTGATGGAAGGTATTGGAGCACACGATGGAGATTTGTCGATGATCATCCGGTTGGGAGAACCTCATGCGTCAATTATGATATTCCCAATGAAGATAAAGAGCCATTTCAAGATGAAGTGAATGAGTGGAAAAGCGAAGGTGTTCTGATAAAGTGGGATGAAAAGTGAGACGGGAAGATTCGTAACATGATACCTTTGATGTGAGTGCGGCAAGTCAAAGGCAAAACGACACAGATACGACCGGTATTAGACTACAGGTTACTGAACGAACAAATTTATAGCTATCCGAGCAGTAGTTATGCCAGTTGCCAGTCAAGATTACGGGAGTCGAGAAAATTTGGACCAAACTGCGCTATAATGGATTTAAAAAAGGCTTATCTACAAGTAAGGGTGGCTCCAGATTTGTGGAAATATCAGGCGGTTATGTGGAATGGCGAAGTTTATTTGAGTGTTTGGTCTATCCATTACGCAAAAAGTCATGTCAAGAATAGTTGAAACGATAATCAAGGAAGAGCAGACGATAACTGCTTCTGGGTATATTTATGACGTGTTCATTGCGAAAGTTCTTGTAATGCAGAGGATGTAGTAGGAATTTTTCGCCGGTTTGGGTTGGAGTCTAAACCCATAGAACGGATTGGCTTAGACAAAGATGTCAGGGTGTTTGGGCTAATTGTAAAAAGTAATTTGTAGTGGAGAAGAGACCAAGAGCTCATAACTAGGGATCTTGAGAAAGCAACGAGAAAAGAAGTACATGGAATTTTGGGGAAGTGGATAGGCCATGTACCAGTTGCAGGATATTTACGAGTTGCTTGTGTCTACATTCAGAGATTAACCGCAAAATGCAAGATAGGCTGGGATGAATTAGTGCCAAAAGACATAATAGAGAAAGCTAATGAAATCTTTCAAAGACTGAGAATGGATGGAGATACAGCAACATGCAAGTAGGTGGTAAATTGCAATAATAATGTTGTTATTTGGACAGATGCAAGTAGTATCATTTATCATTTCGTGCATCATTTCTCAGAGGTCATCATTCGGCTACAAGAGATGATTTGAAGGGCTACCAGAAGACTTGGAAAAAGTTTTTAGGATTTCATTGTACGAAGGAAAAATATGTTCACAAAATTTGAAATTTCTTTGAAAAAAATATATTTTATAAATTGATTGTTATTGAAAATAAATTTTATTTGAATCATATTATGTTTTCTTTGGTAGACTCATGATTTATTGAATAAAATATTACAAATGTAGAATCTGATAATTGAAGTTAAAGTGACTTATTTTTTTGTCAGTCAGCAAAAATGCCCGGTTGTTACATGAATTCATTCGCACCATGTTTCGGGCCGAAGCCGTCTTCAACATGTACCCTGGTTTTCACGAGGATTCTTTAATCGCGGCCTGCCCCCGCACCCTACAATTGAGTGATCGTTTCCGCCAAGCCCGACACTTCTACTCCCAACCTTATCAACTCATCATCGGTGGATAATTCTTCCTCCCATGATGGGCTGTTTTCATTTTCAGACGAGTCTTCAACCCTCCTCCTATATGGGAAGGAGACTTGTGCTTCGTCGTCAGATGATTCTTCATTCTGGACCTGATCTTCTTCACTCCCTGGTGCACTAGAATCCTAAATTTGTATAACTGTAGAAGTGCATCCAGGGTGGCTGGATCAAAATTCTCGGTGCCCTTAGGCTCTACATGCTCATAATCCATTTCCTCCATCATAATCATCGATTCCTGAGGCTCTTCTATGTCCTTTATCACTATGTTTCTTATTCTCCGAGTCCCACTAAGGTTCACACCATCCCTGTGATACGTTCATTGTGCTGCCGAGTATTTAACATTTGATACAGAGCAGCCAATTGCGATTCGTCGTATCACCTTTGGTGGGATATTCAGAGTTGTCAATATATCGGTGCTCATCTTCGGCCAAGTTCCTAAAGCAGCAACCTGAAGAGTGTGCACCAACACTGTGGTTTCCGGCATGGCCCGACGGCAAATTTCCGCCAAGTTCTGGTAATAGTTCAGATTCCTGGTGTTGCTGTTGAGCATGTTCTTTTTCATATCATACTGACGCTTTACATCAATTAGATAAAGGGTCTTTGATCCTAGCACACAAATTTGCAAGTCTACTCTGTCCCTCGAAGGTGCATATTGACACCCACCTCTATCTCAGGTATCGTATTTTCATATATTTGAATCCTGTTGTTTTCTCTATAAGAAATAGCAATTCGTGCACACTTTGATGGGCGGAATTTGATACCCAAGATGTCGGTGAGCTTTACTGCTCTGTCCACCATTGCCTGAATTCTGTCCTGATTATGGGCTAACATGATCAAGTCGTCTGCATATGCTAAACAACTAACGTGGTAATTTTCTATAAGAAAACCGCTACCAGATACCCTGTCCAAGTCCATTAGAATATAGTTAATGGCGATGTTAAATAGTAGCATGGAGAGAGGACATCACTGTCTCACCCACACTAAGATTGGGATCTATTTCACCTCCATATTACGCACTTGTACCCAGACGAGCAGTCATTGTAGAGCTACCTAATCAGGTCTCAGGAATCCTCTCCTACACCCATCCTTCTCAACAGTTTCAGGATAATCTCCACTAAAACTGAACCGAATGCATCCCAATTGCCCAGCATAGTGGCATTAAACTGCATCCCATCCATCAATGAAACGTACTTGTCCAGGATCGCCCTAATGAGAAAGTTGTGCTCAGCACAGCTACATGCGGTCCAAGACTTTTCTGCATTGGGTGTAGTAGTTCGTGAAATTCAATCCATTTATTCAATTGATCTCTTAATAGCGTTGCCACTGGCAACTTGCCAGTATCTTGTAAGCACACTCTAGCAACGCTATTGGTATCCATGAAGAGACATCCCTACATTGACCTTGTTTTCCCAGTTTTGGAAGAAGAATCGTGAAGAAATTCTTCCAACTTTCGGGTACAACTCGGCTGTTGATTATCCTATTGTAGAGTTTGGCGAACATAACACCCACTGGGTGTTATAACAATACAGCATATCTTTATATGTTATATTTGAGTAACCCGGTGAAGAATTGTTCGCCTTTCGAAGTGCACCCACCACATCGCCACTCTCCACTTCTAGGAACTCGAATGGAACTCCCCTTTTTACCAAAAAGTTGTCCACTAGTTCACTGACCGATGGGGCAATTGATTTGATTTTGGATATAATATTAAAGAATAGATTTTAAGGTAGAGATTTGAAACTTCATTATACAACTTCTGAAAACCATTGTCCAAATAGAAAGTTGATCAACAATAAAGAATGATATAGGCACGTAAGGTATTATATTGTATCACTAGTTTTCTTTTGACTTTTTAAAGACCATGATTAAACGTTGAGTTATCAACTTTATATTATTCAGATTGATCATCATTGAGATTTTGTAATCAAATTTAATTCAGATTTCAAGATTATTTGATTATAAATAAATATATAAAAATAATAGGAATTTATTTTAAAAAATTCCGAAACATATATTGAAGCCAGAAGATAGGAAAGACCGAAGTCTTTGCCACAGATACTGCTACGTTTATATAGGCTGTGTCGTAAAAAACGGCGTTTTCTCTGAATCATCGTATAGCCTGCTTTTCTCTAATATGGACTGTAAGAATTGGAAGAATTTCTTCGACACCACTTGCCGATATTTCATGGAGAGAGGATGAAAGGTGCTGTTGAAAATATGTGTATGGACCTACGATCTATTCTGGATAAAGAAGGAGATTATCTTTAGTGTTTTAGTTAATACACGTATTTAAGAAACTCCGTTTTTTTTACGACACAGACTATAAACAAATAAAGTTTAATAAAATTTCTAAAAAAGTTCCTCTAAAAGTCGTTTATTTTTTTTGCATTTGAAAAGGTATATTCACAACTCTAATGAAATAACATTTATTTTGATTCTAATATATAAATATTTCCCCTCAATTTTCTCTAAAGTTATATTACAACATCGACTAACCCTAAATAAAAACAAAAAAAACTATTCATAAAAAATCAATATAAATATTATACAAGGGCCATAAAAATACAAAAATAATCTTTTAATATAATGACAATTATTATTTTAATAATCATAGATTTGATTTTTTTTGTTTGAAATATAAAATATAAATAATTAAATAACTGAATTTTGATTGGTTGAAACGATATCGAATTAAACCATTTTCTTAGATATAAGATAATGTTGGTGTTCCTAGAATTCTGAATGGATCTTCACCGTGTTGGTCTAAATTACAATCAAGGTTTTATTTACGTCAACATGGAACCTTCCGCGATTCCTGTCCAAGAGAAGCGCTACGTCAGATCCAACCACAATTTGACATCAAACATCTACAAAGCCAAATGCACCTGTAAATGCACTTGTAATAATCAGAATTGCACCTCAAAATGTAAAAAGTCACCTTCTGATCCGATCATGAATCGATTCCAAAAGAACTTTCAAGTAAATTTATTATATATTACAAAAGAAGGTTGTTCGTTTTGGGATCTTAAATGTGAAATATCTTTATTAATGATTTAATTGTTGAATTATTAAATTATTATAAATGGTACCTTTCTTCAGGAAGAACCACAATCTTCATGTTTGTCCTAAATTAATTTATTATGTGTTTTATTAATTATTTTTAATTTAACAGTAAAGTTTTTGGATTTTTTGTCTATGAATATTTAAAGTAAATTACAAATAATAATTTATCACTATTATTTTATTAGAATTTAATTAAATAAAAACTAATTTACCATATTAAATATGATTTATATTGGAAACGTTTTCTTTTTCTAAAGAAAATTGGTTTTTTAAGGAAAGTGACTATTGTACTTAGTTTGGTCCCACGGGGATCTGGTTCGACAATCTATCAATTACCTGACTTTGTCAGTTATTTTCGTAATTGGATTTGGGAAAATTATAAAAATAAAATAAATATATCAGTTATATTAGTACTACTACCACAATTCATATGTATTCGGATACGTAAAATAATTTCTATTAAAAATTTTAAATTTTAAATAATGAATAAATATTGATGTTATAAATTAACTAATTTGATATTTTACGATAATCTAAATACAATTCTAAAATAGTTTGAAGAAATCAAATGAAAAAGTTAAATAATGAAAATTTGTTTATTACTAAAATTTTTTTTCATGAATTCAAAATAATTTGGACACAATAAAAATAAAAATAAAAATGTAGACAATGAATTATTTAAAATTCAATATGGATTATTATTAAAAACAAATGTAGTTATTATTATTTAAATATTTAGGCCAATTGTATTGGGTTGGCCAAAAAGTCATTGCGTTTTTTACTAAAATTCACAATTCCTTTAAAATCCAACCAGATGGAAAGCATAACCTTTTTTTGGTGAATTTCTGCTTTTGGGATCATTTTGGCAGGTTCACCACGTTTTGTCCATGATCGTCGGCGTTCCACATTGTTGTAAACTGTAGTGACCCAGTCAATTATTATATATAAATTATATATAGTAAATTATATATAAAATTATATATATATATATATATATACATATTAAAAATTATATATATATATAAAAACAAT
>MQRK01136890.1:0-11811 GCA_001938485.1 Girardia tigrina | reverse complement strand
AAACTAAAAATATTAATTATTGATTTGTTGTAGTACTATTATTACAATTACTAGATTTGGAAAGTTAAATGAGATATTACTAACTGAACTTCTCAAATGATATATTTTATAGACCGAAAGAATTATTTACAGGGCTTTTCATTTCTATATACTCAATATTTCAAATCTATATGCCCATTCCAAAATTCAATTGAAATTAATTACAATGATTAAATTGGAGAAAAAAAATAAAAGAAAAGACAATAGTTATCTAAATGATTAACTAAATAAAATGACTAATTAAAATGATAAAAGAAATGAATAAATAGTAATGGTTAAACCAAATAAGCTTTAATAACAGTTAGTCTGTCAAAGTGAGACTGTCAAAAAGATGAAATGCTATTACCATATTATATTAATAAATTGAATAAAGAATCATAATTACTACAAATAAAATTTTTTCGTTAAAAATTATTCTTCAAATAACTGTGACAAAGTATAATGAAATCAAGTCAATCTTGAAGTTATCAAAAATTTTTTTTAAATCAAACCCAATGAACAATTAAATTAATCATTATCATTACCTAAAATAAGAAAATTTCTATTTTAAGTCAAACACGGTTAGCAATTAAATAAATTATAATCATTACTTTTAAATTAAATTATAGTTATTTACAATAATTTATTTCCTCGTTTATTTATACGATCCGGTTACGCATCAGAATCCAAGAACCCCCACTCTGGATCCCTTGGATGCGAAGGCGAACCGCAATCGTACTCTCTTTCGCTTGGGGTCGACTTCCTGGATTTGACTTTCATTATTAGAGAGCAAGACATTGAATATGATAGTGGGATGTTTGTATGAGGTAATTATTAGAATCATTTAAATGAAACGAAACTGTACCATATAAACAAATTTTATTAATCGAAGTCAAATAATAACAATAAATGACATTAACCCGTACTTGCAATCAATTATTTTCGTACAACAATGATAAGTGATAATAATATTCGTCAACAATAATATTGCCAATAATAATATTCGAATCAAAACCGTCTTCGAAATTGAAACAAAATAATAATTGAGCTTTAGTAATAGCACGCCTTTGAAAATTTAAACAATATTTTAGTCAGAATTATATGTGATTCTTCGAGTGTCTGTTGTGGTCTTAAAAATTGGTTTAAATTGGTTAAAAATTGGTTACAAAATTTGTCTAAATTGGTCAAATTGTGTGCAACAACCTCGGGTATTTATATCCTACTGAATGTACACATTTATTGAAGCGTTCGGCACTTCGCGTGTCTATCAAATTGTTTATTCAGGACAATCTCTGTTTTGCATTTAATGATATCCTGTGTTCGGCATCTGCGGCGTCATCCTGTTTACAAGGCAGGAAGAAGGAAAGAGAGGGGAAAGGGACGATTATAATTATTTGCAATGTTATGTAATTATCTCGGAGAGGCTTATGTTGTTTATTTTAGATATTCCTTGATTATGTTGGTAGATTGCTTCTGCGGAAATTGTTGCCTCAGGATGTCCTCTCCACTGTTATGCGGGTTCCTGTGTATAATTGTCTGTCGGTAATCTTGGATAATGTTATGATTCACATTGAATCATTTGGTAATTTTTTTTAATTAATCTAATTAAAGTTTGTTAATTTCTATTTTGTTTTCAAAGGGTTTCAAAAGGTTCTCCAAGAGGTCTCGACAACATCCTCTGGTCACTTCAAGATTTACGACCACTCCCAAAAGCCCACAGATCCCTCCGGACGTCGCCACCTCGTCGATGTACAGGGTACACTTAAACGTAACGGGAGTAGTCGAGTTTGACTATTCCAAAACTTCATAATAATTCTGTGCTCACGGGATGGTGTAGTGGATGGAAGGGGTCTGGCGAGAGATATCAATCTTAGTCATATGGCTCGTAACATCATAAATGAAAAAATGTCGATCGTAACATAACATTAAATCTAAATAACATTATTGTATCTAAATTATTATAAGTTTAATTTTTATAGTTTGTTTTAAATTATATTTACAGTTTATATTCACATTTGAGAGATTTTGAAATGATGGACAAATAATATTTCATGCAGTGAAATATCGGAGTATTGTAAAGTTTCTGGTATTAAGACCTGTTCTCAATGACCTTTTTTCTTAATTTTATGAGATCTGTGGTGAGAAATCTCCATCCTACAGAGCGATGAAGTAGTGGAGGAGATTATTTAAACATGAGAGACTATTAGTTTTTGATGGAAAAACTCCTGGATACCCATGTGAAGTTTCAAACAATATTCAAGAAAAGAACGAATCTTTACTAAAAAAATATAAAATAAAAAATTGCAACACGATACTGGTTGATAATATGAATATCAGCAAAAAATCATACAAAAAATCATACATAAATTGGTAATGAGAAAGTTGGTATCCAGGTTTGTTCCTGCTTTCCTCCATCAGAGTTTTGAGAGAAGGGATAGCGATACTCTCGGGCAATCTTCCTTCTAATCCAACAATATGGTGAGACGTTTCCGCGTAATATCATCACAAAGATGAGACCCCCCTCAGTCTGTATCTGCTGAATCAAAACATTCCAAGAGAATCAAGTTCCAAGAAAATGACATCTGGAACCTCCACAGAAAATATCTAATGCTGATCATTTTTTTGTAAGTTCGTAGTGTTACCAATGTCAATTTTGCTGAGACAACACCAAACTCGACTCTGCATACCAATCTGATCTTGTGTGTAGCTTTCAATATAAAATTACAAAATAAAAATCACAAAAAAGAAGTTACTCTTACTTTATCAATATTGAATAAAATAATCTTATTTTACTAATGATAAATAGAAAAACTCTGACTAAATCAATTTCAAGTATCAGTATGTTTTTATTATTTTACTCTCCTGCCTTAGGAGGAATGAGAACTGAGTTCAAACAATTCGAATCTGAGATCAGAGATTTTGATTCCAAACAACTCTCCTTTTCTTTTCAAAAGTGGAACATCAATCATTCTTCGGTTGATGTCGATATTTCAAACAGTTTCCGTATTTCCTTTTTCAAAATAATAAATAGGATTATCAATTTTTATTAAATTGGCCTTATTTAATTAAAGTGCTTTTTACGGTTACTAAATTAAAATTAGAAGAACTTTCTTTTTTTTAATTTGACTAAAATAAATCAAATATCTAAAATATTTTAGGAAAAGAATTATTTCCTCATTCATAAAATGGAAGAAGAAAATTAAGAAAAAAATGAAACTGTTATTTTATATATTTGAAAATAAAACTTTAAATTATTTTTTAATATAAAAGATAAAGAACATTCAGACTTTTTTTTAGAAAACAATGCAAATATATTAAACAAAATCCATATGAAATCTTTCTTTAATTTTGTTAATTGCAGTGACATTATCTTCGATGATGTTTGATCAAAAATTACAAGTCAAAATTTCACACAAAAATTTAATAATGCATATTACACACAAATTTAAACAAATTTCTTCACATTAATATAATTTAATCATTTCGCCAAAATCCATTTATTACATATTCTTTATACTTTTGTATAAATTAATAAACTTTTTTTCATGTTAAAATTTATCTCTAAAATTTATTACTTTTGACAAAAAATATTTAACTTAACTTGAAATTAAATTTATAAAAACTTTTAATTTGTTAAATAATTTAGTTAAAAATATTTAACTTAACTCTAACTTTAATTTCTTTCAAAATAACTTTGTTCTATAGAAATTTTACCCGAACTATTAATTTTCACTTTAGATTTTTAAACTTTATAAAATTTTTGTTTTATATAATTATTTAATTTTTTGGCTTTCTAAAAGTTCCTTTTTTACTCTTTTAAAATTTAAAAACTTTTGATCATGCACTATAATCCATTGATCAATATTCGAAATTGACAAACTAAAGCCGCCTCAATTTTAAATATCTTCAATTAATTTAAAATTTAAAAATATTGACGAATAATATCTCTTTAAAAATCTCTTTCATTAATAAAAAATTTTTTTACCATTTTTATGAAATTTTAAATTAAATTAAAATCAATTTAAATAATGATACCAATGAAATTTAAAGTAAAATTAAATTATGTTACCAATTATAGCAAATTTTAGATTACAATGAAAAATCCCTGAAGATGATGTGAAAATAAATTGAAATACGCCTGGAATAATAACAAGTGCTTTGATAAAATAATTTGTAAAGAAAATCAAACTAGCGTTCACGAGATTAATTTTATAAACTTTATGTATTTTTTATTTTTACGTAATTATAAAATTTTTGTTAAAATTTTAATTTAAACTTTTAATCAATTATTTTGTGAATTGAAAAGTTTATCTAACTCCTCATAAATGTAAAAATAGTAATTTAATAAAAGACCAAAGTAATGGGACACTTAAGGATTCTTCAAAATGAGGGTTGGAGTTAAAATATAAAATTTTATTTTTTTTCTAATTTCAAAATTTATATATTTTAAATGATTTAAAAATTGTGATAAATTTCTTTTCAAAATAAAAAGACGCACTTTAAATAACAAAATTTTATTATTATCTACTATTATTATATTTTATTATTATCGACAATTCATTTCGATAGTATAACCGTCAATGTTGTCATCATAAAGAATAAATATTGATTTTAAGTGTACTTATATATGCAGGCATCAGAATCTTTTGATGAATGTTGTGCTTTGGACTATGTTTTGGTTCTTCATTCGAGTCCACCCAGTTAGCCAAACGTTTGCGGTTAACATATTGATCCACTTATCTTCACACGATACAATTCAATTCAAAAGGTGATCAAACTTATAATGCTTTTTTATAAGCATAATTTTAGTGACACTTTTATAATTATTTAACACAAAAACTTGAATGATTAAATTAAATAAAAACGGTAATTTAATGGATTAATTCTAATTTGTTGGAATAATATAGATTTTGAAAATAATCTTATTTTACAAGCTATTACGACTATGAAAGCCATTAGTAATTTGAAGAAATTTGATGGTGAGGAGGACGTCGAACGTTGGATCGACAGATTCGAGTTTGCCATCGAGGTAGACGGGGTAATGGAAAAAGAAGTCTCATGCTTGGTCATGCTGTTGGACGGGCCGGCATACTACATGTGGAAGGGTTTATCTCTGGATCAACAGAGAAATGCCAAGGAAATCAAAAGTGAGTTGCACTCAGTGTTTGGTCGGGGGAGATTTGATGCATAGCTGTTGCTTGGTCAAAAGAAGATTCTTCCAGGTGACAGATTGGACGTGTCGGCGGCCGAGATCAATCATCTGATACGGACCGTTGTTGGGGATCAGGATCCAATCGATGCGTTTTGTGCAATGACATTTATTCACAGCTTATCGGATCAATTAAAAAGAGAGGTGCAGCCAAGATTGGACGTCGAATTCACGTTCAAGAGTGTGGTGAACTTGGCCACAAAGATATTGCCTCATCAACATCATCAAGAAGTGATTGCGGCGACCAACAGTAAATTTTGATGTATTGGTTGTAATCGACTTGGACAAACGCAGAAGACGTGTAGAGTTAAATGCTTTAAATGCGGTGAAGTCGACCATAAAAAAGCAAACAGTAACATATCGGGAAACGACAGAGGGGAGGAGATCCCGGGTCCAACTTCTCCCCAGTGAATAGTGTAGGACTAAATGTCACAGTAAGAGGCGGTGTTGGTGTAACTAGCGGCAATAGTTAGGTCTATAAAAAGCCACAACGCCTTGAGGACAACTGTGTCAATAAGGCGGCCATGAATTTCCTTAAAAATTAGCAATGTTCAGATGTTATTCCGAATTTATTGATTCGTCAAGCGCTAATCGATGAAGGTGATGATCGACACGGGGATTAGTGCCACTCTTATTAGAAGAAGTAGCACAAAGTCAAGAATCGAAGGAGTCAGAAACATGAACCTGGTAGCAGTCGACGTTAGTCAGTTAAAGATCCTGGGTAAAGTGCAACTACATGAGATGCTATTTCACGGTATGAACTTGGGGCCTGTTGGAGCAATTGTGGTAGAAAGGCTTCCTGGTGGTGTCTACATCATAGTGGGAAACGATGTTATTCTCAAACGTGGACTGACAATACGGGTAGACGGTGATGATGTTTGTATAAAATTATGTAGTAATGGAGCGAAATTGAAAGCTAATACTGCAGTAACTGGAGTGAAAAGTGGAAGACACTTGCAGATAAAAGAGGATGATTTTGTAGCTCAATTTGATGGAAGGTATTGGAGCACACGATGGAGATTTGTCGATGATCATCCGGTTGGGAGAACCTCATGCGTCAATTATGATATTCCCAATGAAGATAAAGAGCCATTTCAAGATGAAGTGAATGAGTGGAAAAGCGAAGGTGTTCTGATAAAGTGGGATGAAAAGTGAGACGGGAAGATTCGTAACATGATACCTTTGATGTGAGTGCGGCAAGTCAAAGGCAAAACGACACAGATACGACCGGTATTAGACTACAGGTTACTGAACGAACAAATTTATAGCTATCCGAGCAGTAGTTATGCCAGTTGCCAGTCAAGATTACGGGAGTCGAGAAAATTTGGACCAAACTGCGCTATAATGGATTTAAAAAAGGCTTATCTACAAGTAAGGGTGGCTCCAGATTTGTGGAAATATCAGGCGGTTATGTGGAATGGCGAAGTTTATTTGAGTGTTTGGTCTATCCATTACGCAAAAAGTCATGTCAAGAATAGTTGAAACGATAATCAAGGAAGAGCAGACGATAACTGCTTCTGGGTATATTTATGACGTGTTCATTGCGAAAGTTCTTGTAATGCAGAGGATGTAGTAGGAATTTTTCGCCGGTTTGGGTTGGAGTCTAAACCCATAGAACGGATTGGCTTAGACAAAGATGTCAGGGTGTTTGGGCTAATTGTAAAAAGTAATTTGTAGTGGAGAAGAGACCAAGAGCTCATAACTAGGGATCTTGAGAAAGCAACGAGAAAAGAAGTACATGGAATTTTGGGGAAGTGGATAGGCCATGTACCAGTTGCAGGATATTTACGAGTTGCTTGTGTCTACATTCAGAGATTAACCGCAAAATGCAAGATAGGCTGGGATGAATTAGTGCCAAAAGACATAATAGAGAAAGCTAATGAAATCTTTCAAAGACTGAGAATGGATGGAGATACAGCAACATGCAAGTAGGTGGTAAATTGCAATAATAATGTTGTTATTTGGACAGATGCAAGTAGTATCATTTATCATTTCGTGCATCATTTCTCAGAGGTCATCATTCGGCTACAAGAGATGATTTGAAGGGCTACCAGAAGACTTGGAAAAAGTTTTTAGGATTTCATTGTACGAAGGAAAAATATGTTCACAAAATTTGAAATTTCTTTGAAAAAAATATATTTTATAAATTGATTGTTATTGAAAATAAATTTTATTTGAATCATATTATGTTTTCTTTGGTAGACTCATGATTTATTGAATAAAATATTACAAATGTAGAATCTGATAATTGAAGTTAAAGTGACTTATTTTTTTGTCAGTCAGCAAAAATGCCCGGTTGTTACATGAATTCATTCGCACCATGTTTCGGGCCGAAGCCGTCTTCAACATGTACCCTGGTTTTCACGAGGATTCTTTAATCGCGGCCTGCCCCCGCACCCTACAATTGAGTGATCGTTTCCGCCAAGCCCGACACTTCTACTCCCAACCTTATCAACTCATCATCGGTGGATAATTCTTCCTCCCATGATGGGCTGTTTTCATTTTCAGACGAGTCTTCAACCCTCCTCCTATATGGGAAGGAGACTTGTGCTTCGTCGTCAGATGATTCTTCATTCTGGACCTGATCTTCTTCACTCCCTGGTGCACTAGAATCCTAAATTTGTATAACTGTAGAAGTGCATCCAGGGTGGCTGGATCAAAATTCTCGGTGCCCTTAGGCTCTACATGCTCATAATCCATTTCCTCCATCATAATCATCGATTCCTGAGGCTCTTCTATGTCCTTTATCACTATGTTTCTTATTCTCCGAGTCCCACTAAGGTTCACACCATCCCTGTGATACGTTCATTGTGCTGCCGAGTATTTAACATTTGATACAGAGCAGCCAATTGCGATTCGTCGTATCACCTTTGGTGGGATATTCAGAGTTGTCAATATATCGGTGCTCATCTTCGGCCAAGTTCCTAAAGCAGCAACCTGAAGAGTGTGCACCAACACTGTGGTTTCCGGCATGGCCCGACGGCAAATTTCCGCCAAGTTCTGGTAATAGTTCAGATTCCTGGTGTTGCTGTTGAGCATGTTCTTTTTCATATCATACTGACGCTTTACATCAATTAGATAAAGGGTCTTTGATCCTAGCACACAAATTTGCAAGTCTACTCTGTCCCTCGAAGGTGCATATTGACACCCACCTCTATCTCAGGTATCGTATTTTCATATATTTGAATCCTGTTGTTTTCTCTATAAGAAATAGCAATTCGTGCACACTTTGATGGGCGGAATTTGATACCCAAGATGTCGGTGAGCTTTACTGCTCTGTCCACCATTGCCTGAATTCTGTCCTGATTATGGGCTAACATGATCAAGTCGTCTGCATATGCTAAACAACTAACGTGGTAATTTTCTATAAGAAAACCGCTACCAGATACCCTGTCCAAGTCCATTAGAATATAGTTAATGGCGATGTTAAATAGTAGCATGGAGAGAGGACATCACTGTCTCACCCACACTAAGATTGGGATCTATTTCACCTCCATATTACGCACTTGTACCCAGACGAGCAGTCATTGTAGAGCTACCTAATCAGGTCTCAGGAATCCTCTCCTACACCCATCCTTCTCAACAGTTTCAGGATAATCTCCACTAAAACTGAACCGAATGCATCCCAATTGCCCAGCATAGTGGCATTAAACTGCATCCCATCCATCAATGAAACGTACTTGTCCAGGATCGCCCTAATGAGAAAGTTGTGCTCAGCACAGCTACATGCGGTCCAAGACTTTTCTGCATTGGGTGTAGTAGTTCGTGAAATTCAATCCATTTATTCAATTGATCTCTTAATAGCGTTGCCACTGGCAACTTGCCAGTATCTTGTAAGCACACTCTAGCAACGCTATTGGTATCCATGAAGAGACATCCCTACATTGACCTTGTTTTCCCAGTTTTGGAAGAAGAATCGTGAAGAAATTCTTCCAACTTTCGGGTACAACTCGGCTGTTGATTATCCTATTGTAGAGTTTGGCGAACATAACACCCACTGGGTGTTATAACAATACAGCATATCTTTATATGTTATATTTGAGTAACCCGGTGAAGAATTGTTCGCCTTTCGAAGTGCACCCACCACATCGCCACTCTCCACTTCTAGGAACTCGAATGGAACTCCCCTTTTTACCAAAAAGTTGTCCACTAGTTCACTGACCGATGGGGCAATTGATTTGATTTTGGATATAATATTAAAGAATAGATTTTAAGGTAGAGATTTGAAACTTCATTATACAACTTCTGAAAACCATTGTCCAAATAGAAAGTTGATCAACAATAAAGAATGATATAGGCACGTAAGGTATTATATTGTATCACTAGTTTTCTTTTGACTTTTTAAAGACCATGATTAAACGTTGAGTTATCAACTTTATATTATTCAGATTGATCATCATTGAGATTTTGTAATCAAATTTAATTCAGATTTCAAGATTATTTGATTATAAATAAATATATAAAAATAATAGGAATTTATTTTAAAAAATTCCGAAACATATATTGAAGCCAGAAGATAGGAAAGACCGAAGTCTTTGCCACAGATACTGCTACGTTTATATAGGCTGTGTCGTAAAAAACGGCGTTTTCTCTGAATCATCGTATAGCCTGCTTTTCTCTAATATGGACTGTAAGAATTGGAAGAATTTCTTCGACACCACTTGCCGATATTTCATGGAGAGAGGATGAAAGGTGCTGTTGAAAATATGTGTATGGACCTACGATCTATTCTGGATAAAGAAGGAGATTATCTTTAGTGTTTTAGTTAATACACGTATTTAAGAAACTCCGTTTTTTTTACGACACAGACTATAAACAAATAAAGTTTAATAAAATTTCTAAAAAAGTTCCTCTAAAAGTCGTTTATTTTTTTTGCATTTGAAAAGGTATATTCACAACTCTAATGAAATAACATTTATTTTGATTCTAATATATAAATATTTCCCCTCAATTTTCTCTAAAGTTATATTACAACATCGACTAACCCTAAATAAAAACAAAAAAAACTATTCATAAAAAATCAATATAAATATTATACAAGGGCCATAAAAATACAAAAATAATCTTTTAATATAATGACAATTATTATTTTAATAATCATAGATTTGATTTTTTTTGTTTGAAATATAAAATATAAATAATTAAATAACTGAATTTTGATTGGTTGAAACGATATCGAATTAAACCATTTTCTTAGATATAAGATAATGTTGGTGTTCCTAGAATTCTGAATGGATCTTCACCGTGTTGGTCTAAATTACAATCAAGGTTTTATTTACGTCAACATGGAACCTTCCGCGATTCCTGTCCAAGAGAAGCGCTACGTCAGATCCAACCACAATTTGACATCAAACATCTACAAAGCCAAATGCACCTGTAAATGCACTTGTAATAATCAGAATTGCACCTCAAAATGTAAAAAGTCACCTTCTGATCCGATCATGAATCGATTCCAAAAGAACTTTCAAGTAAATTTATTATATATTACAAAAGAAGGTTGTTCGTTTTGGGATCTTAAATGTGAAATATCTTTATTAATGATTTAATTGTTGAATTATTAAATTATTATAAATGGTACCTTTCTTCAGGAAGAACCACAATCTTCATGTTTGTCCTAAATTAATTTATTATGTGTTTTATTAATTATTTTTAATTTAACAGTAAAGTTTTTGGATTTTTTGTCTATGAATATTTAAAGTAAATTACAAATAATAATTTATCACTATTATTTTATTAGAATTTAATTAAATAAAAACTAATTTACCATATTAAATATGATTTATATTGGAAACGTTTTCTTTTTCTAAAGAAAATTGGTTTTTTAAGGAAAGTGACTATTGTACTTAGTTTGGTCCCACGGGGATCTGGTTCGACAATCTATCAATTACCTGACTTTGTCAGTTATTTTCGTAATTGGATTTGGGAAAATTATAAAAATAAAATAAATATATCAGTTATATTAGTACTACTACCACAATTCATATGTATTCGGATACGTAAAATAATTTCTATTAAAAATTTTAAATTTTAAATAATGAATAAATATTGATGTTATAAATTAACTAATTTGATATTTTACGATAATCTAAATACAATTCTAAAATAGTTTGAAGAAATCAAATGAAAAAGTTAAATAATGAAAATTTGTTTATTACTAAAATTTTTTTTCATGAATTCAAAATAATTTGGACACAATAAAAATAAAAATAAAAATGTAGACAATGAATTATTTAAAATTCAATATGGATTATTATTAAAAACAAATGTAGTTATTATTATTTAAATATTTAGGCCAATTGTATTGGGTTGGCCAAAAAGTCATTGCGTTTTTTACTAAAATTCACAATTCCTTTAAAATCCAACCAGATGGAAAGCATAACCTTTTTTTGGTGAATTTCTGCTTTTGGGATCATTTTGGCAGGTTCACCACGTTTTGTCCATGATCGTCGGCGTTCCACATTGTTGTAAACTGTAGTGACCCAGTCAATTATTATATATAAATTATATATAGTAAATTATATATAAAATTATATATATATATATATATATACATATTAAAAATTATATATATATATAAAAACAAT